>PVIH01003183.1:0-167047 GCA_004025045.1 Sigmodon hispidus | reverse complement strand
CCCACAACCCCTAAGGAGCCTGAACCCACAACTCCCAAAAAGCCAGCTCCCACCCCCCCAAAGGAGCCTAAACCTACCATCCCCGAGGAACCAGCTCCCACTACTCCAAAGACCCCTGCTGAAGTAATTTCTGAGTTTCCTGAAGCACCCACACCAAAGGCTCTTGAAAACAGTCCCAAGGAACCCACTGTGCCACCAACTAAGACTCCTGAGGTAATCGAACCTGAAACAACTACAGCAGCTAAAGAGAAGACAACAGAAAAAGACACACCCAAAACTACAACTGTTGCCCCTAAGAGGACAACTATACCAGAAGAGACTACCAAATCAGAAGTAAGTACCACCACACAAACACCTTCAACTCAAGATACCACATCAACCCAGATTACTACTCTGAAAGCAACAACTCTCACATCTAAAGAAACTGCTCCAACTGAAGAGACTCTGAACAAACATGAAGAAACAACCCCTGCATCCAAAGATCCTGGCGATTCTAAGACAACTCCCAAACCCCAGAAACCAACCAAAGCATCCAGGAAGCCCACATCTACCAAAAAGCCAACCAAAGCACCCAAGAAGCCCACACCTACCAAAACAACAAAACCATCAAAAGTGAAAAAACCAAAAACTACACCATCTCCTCCAAAGACTTCAGCAATGCCTGGATTGAATACCACTCCTTTAGAAGTCATGTTGTCAACCACTTCCAGCCCTAACCAAACTCCAAACTCAGAAGCAGCTGAAGAAAATCCAAATCATGAACATGTAGACGGAGGTGAAGGAGGAAAACCTTTCAAGATTCCCAGGCCCCCTGTCTTATCCCCTATTATTATTTCAGGCACTGATCCCTTGGCCGGTGGACTCAACCATGGCATTAACATCAACCCCATGCTTTCAGGTACTAAGAATCAGTTACTTTTCTGTTGTAGTATCTAAGGAGATCTGTGACATGGTTGAACTCCAACTTGTGACTAATCAAGTTTGATTGCAACTTCCCTACAGATGTACAGAGTAATAATCATAGTATTTTTTATTTTTAGTCTCCAGGAAAATGAGTAGTAATTAGCATCAGAAATTTAGTGTTGACAAAGTCTGAATATGTTTGTTGGAAGAAGAAATGGAGTACTCAATTTCAAAATAATTTAGTTAGGACTTTATCCTTTAGAGAACATAATGCAAAGAAGAAAAAAAAATTTCATTTTTTAAATCAACCTCAAAGGACAGTTGACCGAAACAGTTCCAATGTCTAGTATCTCACATACATGAAGATAAGAATAAACTGGCTTCTTACACCCCATTATTATTTTTTATGTAGTGCTCCTGTATCAAGTTAGATAAATTATGGAGCCATATCACTTCCTTTTCTTACTAGATTTTAAAAGGGTAAACAGGAAACAGACTCCTGTTAAGAATTTGAAAACAAATTGCTTTCCCCATTCTGTTCTCTGTTAATTTTTATTGATTTGTTTTAGATGAGACCAATTTATGCAATGGCAAGCCAGTGGATGGACTGACTACTTTGTACAATGGAACATTAGTTGCATTTCGAGGTGAGCTATGAATGTATGAATGTGTTTCTTGTTTTGTGTTGGCATTCCTGAGAACAAAGTCACTAAGGTAGGACTCTAACTTGAATTTTACTTCTGAAAGAGAAACTGACTTATGACTCCACAATTTAGAGAATATTGGATTGATTTAGGTATAGTAATACAACGATGTACTTGAATTATTACTGAAGGTTTGTATGACAGGATTTCAAAGTGTCAATTTCAAACTAAATGATATGACAGAGATTTGCATTCCCTGATCAATTATCTTAGAAAATTATGTCTTCATTGTGAGGTAAGAAAAGTTGTGCTTTTTGTTTGAGAATAACAGAATTAAGTAGATTCTCACGGACTGCTATTTTTGTCTTCTCATGGACAAAAACAAATCATATGTAGTGAAGGTTCAATTTTAGTAGCCATTAAGTTATAAAGTAAAAACACTGAAATCCAGAAAGCTATACGTCACAAAGGCAAAAAGATCCTCTTAGAGACATCAGAAAATGAGCTGGGGAGATGGACCAATGGATGAAGGTATCCAACGTTAAACTTGATGACCTGTGTTGATCTGAGACCTACATGATGGGAGAAAACCAACTCTGACAAATTGTCCTATGACCTCCACATGAACCCTACAAGTGTCCACACATACGTACAAAGAAAAAAAAATCAAATTAAAGTCAAGGTGGGTATGCATACTCCCATAATTCCAAGATCCAGGAACTGAAGATAGGTAGGATCTCTATGAGTTCAAGATCAGATAGACTGTCTCCAAACAGCCTTCAAAAGTTAAATTAAAAACTTAAAACATAGGAGCTAAAATACCTCAAATTATCTATTTGGCTAAATTTTGGATTTAAGAAATATCTTAACACAAATTTTCTCTTATCTACCTGGTTCAACTTCCAGGCATATAATCAACACATTCTTTTTTTGTGGGGACATAGTTTAGTATTCAAACTGTAGACTGATTTGTTTCTTTAATTTTTAGGTCATTACTTCTGGATGCTAAACCCATTCAGACCACCATCTCCACCGCGCAGAATCACAGAAGTCTGGGGTATTCCTTCCCCCATTGACACTGTTTTCACTAGATGCAACTGTGAAGGGAAAACTTTCTTCTTTAAGGTAATACAAATGTTGCTTGGAAAAAAGATGCACTTAGTTGTACCTTGTCCTAATATCATAACCTTCAAATTGGAAACAATAAACTGTTCTCTCAAAAGTAACCACTTGATACTATTTATCATCTGCTTACTCTAATTCAACCAAGTTATCCTGTTTCCCCCATACTTAAATCCGAGAATGAATTTTACAACTATGCCTACGAAAACCTTTAACATTATTTTCTCTCTTCAACAATCAGGATTCTCAGTACTGGCGTTTCACCAATGATGTACCAGATGCTGGGTATCCTAAACAAATTGTCAAAGGCTTTGGAGGACTAACAGGGAAGATAGTGGCAGCTCTTTCTATAGCCAAGTACAAGGACAGACCTGAATCTGTGTACTTTTTCAAGAGAGGTACGGTATCACAAATTGATGTGACACTGCTTTTAAAAAATTGACTCAAACATTTTATTGCTAAAAATATTATATGACAGAAGAACTATTCACATCTCCTGCAATGTGAATCACAGAACTTCTGGGTCTGATAAAGGCAATCTTAATTCATTCTTCTCTGTGTGGATTAATATGAGTTCTTGTTTGCTATGTGATTTTTCTAATATGTTAACAGGTGGCAACATTCAGCAGTACACTTATAAACAGGAGCCTGCGAGAAAGTGCACTGGAAGGAGGCCTGCTATAAACTACTCAGTGTACGGGCAAGCAGCACAAGTCAGGAGGCGCCGTTTTGAGCGTGCTGTTGGACCTCTCCAGACACACACCTTCAGAATCCATTACTCACTGCCTATGAGAGTTGTTTATCAAGACAAGGGTAATGTTTTCATCATTAAGATGAAATTAAGAATTCTGATCATAAAGGAGATTATTGGTCAAAAAGTACTAACAATTTAAACTTACTGATATAAAATAAATCCATTTGTCTTACTTAGTAATAACCAAAGATCAATTCTTTGTTTTTCTTTGCGAGTAAAGAAAGTAGTTATTCTTATAAATATTCAAGTCTGTTAATTTTATATATATATATGTGACAAGCATCACATACAAGCCTGTAACCCTCTGTCATAGCAAAAGAACAATCTTAAAACCTGGGTTTGTGTAGCTCTAGGCTGTATACGCTTTCAAACCTTTATTACAAATTCTGCCTGCAGGTTTCCTCCATAATGAAGTCAAAGTGAGCACAATGTGGAGAGGGTTTCCAAATGTTGTTACCTCAGCAATAACACTGCCTAACATCAGAAAACCTGACGGCTACGATTACTATGCCTTTTCTAAAGGTAAGTAAGATGAAGTGGTTTGTCAGCTTCCCAGGTTATCTCACTGGTGGAAGCACAAACATAATGTACGTGGAAAGGCCAGTGTGCAATAATGATCTCACCTTCAGTGCTTACTCAGTGTGAAGGGGAGACTGCTGAACTCACTTCATTTAACTGGGGGTCAGTCCAGTTCTACTGCACAGCTAGAAGATTAGGAGAAAATGGTCTGGAGAAACAGTACCTTGCTTCCATCACAAATGACAGTGAAACCTAGTTTTATTAACTAAAGTATATTACGCAGGACTTGTCTTTGAAAAGACCAGTTAACTAGACTGTTCTGCCCATGATTCTACATTATGAATGCCTAAAATGTATATTTTAAGAATGATAGAAGCCAAATGAATCATCTTTTACATTAACTTGATTTTTTAAATACTTATTTGAAAAAGGAGAGTTGAACCTAATATTACTTACAAATTATTTTTTATCAGGAAGTTAATGCAAGCACCTTTGAAATGACACTGACTTTGAATATGACAGTAACTAACACTGAGTTAGTGTTTAGACTTCCTTTTAAAAAGCTGATGCTCTCTCTCATTTAGATCAATACTATAACATCGACGTGCCGACTAGAACAGCAAGAGCAATCACTACTCGTTCTGGGCAGACTCTCTCCAAAATCTGGTACAACTGTCCTTAGACTGATGGGCAAAGAAGAGTCATCAAAATGAAATGAAAAAATGACAAATTTTGACATTGAAATACATTTTATTAATAAAGAATGTTGAAATGAACATACCTATTTAAATACAAAACACGTCTGAATTTGACAATCATTATATTAAAACAGATTTGCCAATCTTATTCACAGGTTTGTTTACAGATCATTTAATTAATGTTCCCTCTGTTTATCCCTCCTCTTCCTCCCATTGCATGGCTTACACCTGTAGAAGAAAATAATAAAAGGTAATCATTGATGTTCAGTAGAAATATCTAATATTATAGATAGTAAAAGATACTCCTCATGTTGGTTAACAGTTATGGGTATAGTTTTATGATATAAATACAGTCTAACGAGTTACATTAGAAAACATGGAAATACTAAAATCTTCTACTTCTTTACTAGCTAAAAGCCACAAAAACTTTCATTGCACAAAAAAAAAAAGTATTTACCATCATAAGAATAGATAGGACTAGTACAATGAATACACGGCATGCTAATTCTTTAGATTTTCTAAATCTTTCTTTGGATCCAATGAAATAAAAGATACCAATTGTATATAAGAACATTCATTTTGTAACTCCTACAAATCAACCACCTACAGGAAGCTTTCTGTATCACACTATCAACATGGAACTATGAATCAATCCTTATGATTTACTTTAGAAACTTGTTACACGTTTTTATTTACGTCTTAGGTAATGAGTATGTGAGAACGCACCTCTCTGTCTGTTAAACTGACGACCGCGAACGCCTTGTCTCAATGTTGTCTGAAGTCTTACTCGTCTGAAAGGCTTTGGCTGACTGCTGCTAGTATCTAAAGAAAACATTACGATAAGGAAAGCAAGCTAACCAACAAAGCAGCTATAATTACCAGATCTACACGGACAAATTCACATGCGCCCAGTTTTCAATATTCAAGTTTGCTCTCAAGAGGGAAGAAAACTAAACAATCTCTCTCTCTCCCTCTCTCACACACAAAATGGTACAAAAAAACCCCAAAAAACCCTAAAACATAGTATCAAAAAATCTATCCGGAAGAAAAAAAAATTAAAAGTTTATTTATTCAACTCAACTAATTTAGGCATTTTTTATTTAAGGTGACTCCTCAGGTATACACATGGTTCCAGGGGCAGTGAAATAGTATGATAACAAAAAATCAGGTCCCAGAGAAGACAGATTATTCAGGAACTAATATTATTTCTACTATTGAGGAAAGACAATTCTCAGAACCTCAGAAGAACTAATATTTATCATTTCTGATCTTTTGTGTGTGAAGCAGAAGAGTAACATACATGTACTATTTGTAGTTCTGACTGTAAGATTCAGAATGAAATGTGGATATGTAAAGTAGCTAGCTGCTGAAATGTGGATATGGGAGTGGAACCTAGATATCTTAGTTAATTGGTTGACATGCCAGAAAAGCAACTAAGAGGGATAGGAAGAAATTTTGGGACAGCAAAATTATGTGATTGTAAAATACAATAAAGTCAGTTTGTCTACACAAACTTCAGAATAACCATCATATATAAAAATAATAATACTCAGAGTGGATGACAGAGTATTGTATTTATTACCTCAAAACTGAAGATGGATAGTCTATAAATTTTAAGATAAAAAGGTTAGCATTAAATTTTACTGAGTGGAGTTTCTAGAGCAAACTTGCATTCTGGCCTACAGTTTATTAGCTACATGACCTTGTGAAGTAATTTAATCTTTCTATTCATTAGCCCTCATATTTAAAATATGGGAATGGACCCCTACCAAACTGGGTTGTTGAGAGAACTAAATAATGTAAAAGACTTGAAAATAGCCTGAAACACAGTCAATATTCAAAAGCTGCCCCCCCAAAGCCCATAAAAGTAGCACTTTAGAAAGGTGAACAATTCATATGATCTGAGAAGCCAGAATGTAAGTAGCACAAGTATTTTATAGGACCCTGAGCTGATACCATTTATCTGGATTAAATTTAATGGAACTACTCTTCTGGTGTGGATCTACCTTTTCTGTGCTTCTGATTATCAATGCTAAAATATCCTTGTAATAATAATGTATGTTCCTTTTAATGATAAAAATTAAGCAATGTGTTTCAAAAGTCAGAAGTGAAAGGTATCTCTGGCAAGCATCTTTGCAGACAAGGGTGATGAATGCAAGCTGCATGGACACAGTTCTTACCCACAGAAGAGCTAGAAGGAGGATCCTGGCTGGTTGAGGGGAGATCAGATTCATCAGATGCTTGTACAGGCTCCTCTTCCTGTTGGCTATCAATTTCTAGGCCCGCCTCTGAACTAATACTAAGAAGATAAAATAAATGTTGATCAGAAAATGTAAAACTGATTCCAGAATGTATCCCAAATGTTCCCAAATTCTTTTTGGTTTATTTTGTAAGTAGTTCCAGAGTTCTAGTTTCAACTAAACTTAGACTCTGCTATAGGTTTTTAAGGCAGAACAGGTAGGTGGTGGGGATGAGGACTCCAGCTGCTTCCCCTTCATTTCCTTTCCTACTAAGATAGCCTCCAATTTTACCTTTTGTTTTTCCACTGTTTCAGCAGCCCTTCTCCATTTGACAAGCACATTTATATTCTTGGCACTCACAGGGACTATATTAGACTTTGATAAATGCCCAAGCAATATTCTAGGAAGGCAAGAGTTATTCACAATTGCCCCAACTAGCAACAGCAGATCAGTAACACACCATGAGTAATAAGTTATGGGTATGAGAGTACACTCAGTGGCTATATTTCATTTTCTCCCTTTAAGAAGCAAGTGAGAGTACATAATAAAAACCTGAATCTGGCCCAATCTTTCTTCTTTTATCACTTGCTGTGGGACTGATGACAGCTTACCTGGGGTACCAGAGTTTGCAAGATGGGAAGTGTAAATAGTACAGGGCTGAAGTTAAGGTTTCAGTTGTCACCTGAGCTGGCTACCAACAGAACATCTAAGCAAATTATTGTTAACATACTCTAAACTTAATTTCTAGGATGGAAAGTAATACGTTTTAGGAAGATGGTGTAAGTTAGAAAACCATTTGTTTGTAGGACAAATATAAAGTGACCTGAAAATATGTATAGAATTAGTAATAGCTAGTATTCTCACTGGGACTTTTAACCTCCCCCAATTAAGTACCAATGTTAAAGAGTAAAAATAGACGTGCTTTTTACCTTATTATACTATACCCCAGAAGACCTGGCTTATGAAACATTGTCAAAGAAAATTGAGTTCTTGAACTCTAAGCAGAAAATCTAGGTGTTCTACCAGCAATGTTTCTGGCTCTTAAAAAAAGTACAAACTTCTCATTTTATAAGAATTAGGTTCCAGTTTGAAATTTAATTATCCATGGGCTCCCTTTAGCACATTATTTGTTTCCTTAGAATGAAAAAGGTTTTCAATACTTTTTAAAATCATCTAATGTTAACTCTAAATTCTGAAGCTAGTTGGATTCTAAATGCAATGTAGCTCTTCTAAATATAGGCTTTGGTTTATACCGCTGAAAATTGACTGACATATTTGCTTGCTAAAGCAAACAATTAAGACAACATACAAACACTATATAATAAAATCATACCCTTCAGACTCCGCTTCCACAAATACTTCATCTCCATCATCACCTGCTGCTGTTTCGTTTGTGGTGGATAACGTGCCTGTGGACGTTGTCACCATTGGAACAGATTGAGAGGCATGTTCTGAAGCATCAGAGGTGGTACTCTCAGTAAACACAGTCACTTAGAAAGAGAATAAACACATTTACCTTTGTGGTTCATTAATTTTGAGCCATAATAGGTTCAATGGGGTTCTATATCACCCCACTGAAACAAAATGTCCCCATTTGTCTGACACCAACCTGGGGCTGCTACTTGGAGAGGTGTAGTGGGAACACTCCGGCCACCAGACTCTTCCTCATGAGCCAGAAAGAGGGGTGTTTCATACATTCCCAGACCTAGAGACAATTTTGAACATCAATGAATGATTTTTAAATCACAAAAACGCCAATGAAAAGACTTAGCACTAAGTGTATACTTTTCTTGTGAAGCTCACAATTTAGTTGCTCCATCAAGCAAAATCAAGCTCAGCACATACTCAACACTTTTAAACTCTTTAACACTATTTAAAGTACCCCAAATAATTAGCAAAACGTCACTTTTTTAACATAAAAAATAGCTTTGTTCAGTTTAAAACAAGCTAATTTGTGGAGTATCCAACTATGGACAAGTACTCTGTCGAAACCTAGTCCTCAGCTAACTGCCAAGGTTATTTCTTTCTGCTAGTGAACCTTAATTCAACTTCCTCTATGGCTACAAAGGGATTAGTAGTGGCTATCAGTCTTCTCTAGTCACTTGCAAAATGCCACAGTTTCCTAGAAATACACTGATTTTCACCAGTGGACTAAATGGTAATTAATTCCACAAACAGTGAGTGTAATTCACATACAGGTATCATCTACTCCTACTACTTAATTTTGGGGTCATTTTATCTTTTTATCTCATACTTTATTTTTAAAAGAAATGTTAATAGGGAATGTCTAATTAGTGATATGTTTAATTAGGTATGCCACAACTGCCAAGTTGTAAACAAAAAATACACTGCACTCCTAAACTTAAAACCGCTGAATAATTCTTAGCATATTTATTGGTTGAACATAAATCTTCCAAGATGTATGTGGTGCTTAGAGTGAGAATAGCTCTCAAAGGTTCATGTCTGAATGCTTTGTCTTTAGCTAGCTGAACTGTCTGAGGAGAATTAGGAAGTGTAGCTTTGTTGGAGGAGGTATGGCCTTGTGACAAGATGTGCCACTGGGTTGGGCTTTGAGGTTTCAAAATCCCATGTCAAACTCAGTGCCTCTCTCTCTCAGCTACTTTTCCAGCAGCATATCTGCCTGCCACCGAGTTCCCTTCCATGACAGTAAGAGACAAATCCTCTGAAACTATACGTAAGCCCCCAACTACATCCTTTTTATAAGTTGCCTTGGTCAAAGTGTTTCATCACAGCAACGAAACTGTAATTAAGACAATACACAAATATAAAAGCCAGTCTTTAGGCTAAGGGAACTAGGACTTTGCTGAAAAAATTAGAAGAAGCAATGCTTAATAAGAGCCACACGGGTAGCTTTCTGTAATTTAGGACAGGGATCACATTACAGCAACTTGAGGGAAGTCACAGCATACTAACTTCTACCCAATATATGCATTAAAAAAGTCTAAGGCTTGTTTGCTATTTTACCTCCTTGAGAAGCAAGCTGGCCAAGGTCAGAGTGACTGGAACTTGTCTGTGGCATATCTTCGGGTGGCCCAAACCGGAATCTAGGAACACCAGCAACCTGTGGGGAACTAAGTAGACAAAAATTAATTTGATGAGAAATTTAATGCTGCTTGTTTAAATCAGGAAAGAAAAAGGCTATTAAAAAAAAAAACCACAATAAGTAGGAAAACAATGAAAATAATGTCAATAAAGGGTCTCTTGCTCATTGACTTTAGTAATATGAATAACTTGTGATTTATTTAACTTTTAGCTTCCCAGTAACTATGCTGATTTTTTAAAACTTGTCTGAAACACAGACACATACAAGAAACAAGCAAATAAGCAAACGAACAAGTGTTTTGTTTTAATTTTAGTTTTTACTATTTAGGAATATGAAGTAAGTTACTTTCTGGCCTACTGTGGGTTCAAACTCTAGCTCTAATAATTAGAAAAACCCTAGCATTAGATAACTAGGTTCATTGCTTTCTTCATAAATACTAATAGTATCATGTACCCCTTTGCCTATTCAGAACATAAAACAACCTAATTTCTCTCTTAGCTACCCATAATTACACGTGCTTACGGACTATACCTCTGTAATTATCTGATTTAGCTTTCATTTCTACTTGAAAGTATACTTCCTTCAGGATGGTTTTCAAAGCTATCTCCTGCTCTAAGAACTGAGCACTCCTGTACAATACTTCTAATCACCAGGTTATTTATTTGGGCCCAAACCTCAAGAAGTTCACCGCTATTTAAACTCTAGATTTCTTCATAAAAGTTCATGTTGGAAACTGGTATTTAAATTGGTGATGCTGGGGCCTGTGTAGTGGAATGTATCAAGGTAATCCTCATAGGCAACAAATAGCATCTGTCCTCATAGGTAAGAGGTTTAAAGAATGCACAGAAATGCTAAGTAGTCTTAGGAATTACAAGATTCAATTAATGTTCTCCCTCATTGTTAGAATAATTATTTCATTTGTATTAACGAAGATCACTTACACTGTTACTTTCCTAGACAGACAGTTAGGTTACTCTTATTCTAAGCTTTTACAATACACTATCATGACCACTGTAATGACAAATACCTCTACCAGCACCTATATAGCATTTATTATGTGTCAGGTAGTATCTAATCATATAAACACAAACTGAAATATTAACAGTAATGAGGTTTCTCAGAAGCAGAAACAGGAAAAGATCTACTCTTGTGAGGAAGCCCTGGGGACAGATTTCAAACACAAGCATTCTGATTGTAGAAACCACTTTCTTAAGCACTGTCATACTCTCTTACTAGATAGAAAAAGGTGTTTTACTCACCTTACATAAACTTCCTCAACATTACTTTCTCATGATCCTCCAACTCCATGTGCAAATAACACAAAAACAATCAATTTATGAGGAAAACAGAAAGCAGCTGATGAGTCACCACATATTCCCATTTCATCAACTTACTGGATAGCTTCAGCAAAGCCATCAGTGCGATGTGGCACCACAAGTGTTGGGGTACTCGGAACTGTTCTATCTTCATCATCAAAAAAGTGTTGTTGCTGAGACAAAGACAGAATGCAGAACTTAACAGACTTGACCATGTACATGTAGATTAAATGCACACATGATGGCTAGATACTAACCATACCACCTATTCCTGGAGTCAACTGAAGTCCACGCCCTACAGACTGCCTCCTGGTCATCTGAATTCTCTGTGTTAAAGAAGAAATTACATTTGTTTTAAAGAATTAGGCAATAAGACAAAACACCAAAGATACAGTTTATTAATCTGGCAACAAAATAACTAATTGTGGAACATTTGTAATTAATAGGCTATTTCTAAATTGCTATTTATCTATCACAAATATCAGTGACACACTTTAAATTATGTTAACAAAGATATTTATGAACTGAAAGGCACACTAATTAATATTTAATTTGAACATATACATACACTTAGCCCCTATCTCCATGATGAAGTTGAGGTCTTCCATTGTAACTTATACAACTGACTTATTACGGCACAGCTAAGACAATCTTGGACTGACAGACTGAATACTTTGTGATATCCACAAATGATCCTTTTAGGCTTTGTACTGTCAAATATGAAGTAACTTTCACTCCCTTTTGTTTTTGTTGAGACAGGGTTTCTCAGTGTAGCCCTGCCTGTCTTTGAACTCACAGAGATCTGTCTGCCTCTGCTTCCTAGTGCTGAGATTAAGGGCATGGGTCTGATTTCCACTATTCTTATTTTAGCTTAATTTATACATAACGGTTCTCAATGTATTCTCTATGTCAGGAGTAAACCTCAGGCTAACCTAATAGAACCTTCATGTGTTCCCTGACACATTCTGCAAGAGCTTCTGACTAAGACCAAACCAAACCCACACCATGCTTACTACACAGGGTTATTAATTAACTATGTGAAAATATTTAATTATAAGTGTGAAAAAAAGTAGAACACTAATGTTAAAAAAATCTGTATCTTATAGGAAGAAATGTTCAAAACGAATGTTACTGAGCAGCAAATTGCATTCACATTAATTTTAATCTAAAAAAGAAAATTTAAGCCTATTAATAGCAACTAGAACTTTATTTGCTATAACTATAATTACTTTAATACACAATTTTTAGCAAGCCATGTTCTAAATGTTAACTCATTTGTGAATGTAAACTATTAAATTTTAAAGGTGATTAGTTTCTATTGAAAATAAAATCTTATAGCATACCAAGACATTAAAAGTTCATGTAACAGCTGGAAAGAAGGGAGGAAGGAGAAAGAGATAAAAGGGAGGGAGGGAGTTTGTTTGTCTAATGGCAAGCCACATTTTTAAAGGTGTTCTTTTCAGAGGCTGTCTTCTTTTAATACCTGAACTGGTGGTCCCAGCTCCTGAGGTGGAGCGTGAATGGTCAGGCGTGGGGGAAGAGGATGTGGTGGGCGCCTCGGTGACTGAGGTGCTCGAGGGGTCTGCCTCTCAGATGCTGATGTGGGCTGCTGTTCTCGAGCAACTTCCTGAGAGAAAGATGATTCTGCTGCACTGGTACTTCCTTCACCTATGGGAGAAAGATTTCAGTTTGGAAACCAGGCCACACTAAGAAGTCACATGGCCTTGGTTTCTAAGTTGTCTTTCTTGAAGGATTGAGACAGAGTTTCAGAGTTCAGGCTGTCTTCAAACTTGTATGTAGTAGGCTGGCCTTTATCTCCTGGTTCCCCTGTCTCCCAAGTGCTGGGGTTATAGATATGCACTTCTATGCCTCACTCAGGATCATTAGCAGAGCAAACACCACACAAGTAAGCACATTCTCTTCAAAACTCAAAAGATGCATAGAGTACTTAGTCCAACATATGATAAAGCAAATGTTTACTAAATTTTGGTTTATGCTATTGTTTCTTAATATTTAAGTATGCGTGTGTCTGTGTATGTCCATGTATATGCCTATGGAAGCTGGAAGAGAGCATTAGGTCCCCTGGAGTAGTTACAGGTGGTTGTATGCCACCTAATATAAAACCAAACCCAGGTTCACTGCAAGAGCAGTATGTGTCCTTAACCACCGAATCATCTCTTCAGCCCATATTATTCTTAGTAAATACATAAGTTACTTAATTCTTTCTAGAGAAATAGCATGTCAATCGTCAAGATGACTAAGGAAAAGTCTTACCTAAGTAATGTTTATACTTCAGTTCTCCTAAACTTTAAATTTCAATTATTATTTACTCAGGTATCTAGATCTTTTGCTGATTTCTACTATGGAAAGTAGGATACCAGAGAATTAAGAGTTTACATATGATCTAGAATCAGAACCTTGTCTTGACATTTGGTATTTATGAGATACTTAGATCAGGTTATATTCTTGTGATTCGTATTATTAACCTAAACTTAGTTTAAGTATTCAAGTTAGTCACAAGAGTAGTAACTTAGCAAGGAAAATTATTTTTATTTCACGTGTTTGAGTTTTTGGCTGATGTATGTATACCACATGCATGCAAATTCGTCATGGAGGCTGGGATCTTAACCTGGTGCCTTTTAAAGGGCAGTGAGTACTCTTAATCACTGAGCCATTTCTTCTGTCCTGTAAATAACTTGAAAATGGACCAAATTCAACTATACCCTTAATTTTATTTAGACTAGACTTAATTTTGCTTGACCACAAAAATAGCTCCCCTCACCAAAGAAGTCTTAGAGAGCATGTTTATATGTGATATATTTGGAGAAAATGGCTAAGAACATTGCCTAAAAAACCCATTTTTTTTTTAAGTGTTAATATCTAAAAGCATACATCTATCTATACACACTTTTTGGTTTTTGTTTTTTTGATACAGGGTTTCTCTGTGAAATAGTCCTGGCTGTCTTGGAACTCAGCGAGATCCAGATCCCCGGCTTGCCTCTGCCTCCTGAGTGATGGGATTAAAGGAGTGTGCCACCACTGCCTGGCTCTACACATACATTTTAAAACATGCAATATGCTTGGATTGACCTCTTCTGGATATGAGCTGCTACCCATCCCTGCTTTAATTATCCTAGGTAGTAAAGGCAGCAGTGGCACACGGCTCTGTGCTACATTAAAGATTCTAAGATGTCTGATTCTTACGGTAATTCAAGAGGGAGACATATAGTATAATAAAGATATCTACTAACACATAATGAGGGCAGAAAAGTGTTAATAAAACCTATCCTATTACCAATTTACTTGAGTTGTATTACATCTAAACTATAATTCTAGTTTAGAAATGATTACCAGAAATACTCTGCAACAGACTAATGATCTTACCACTGTTTTGAGAATCAGCAGCTCTCTGGTTACTTTCTGCTCCACCCATACTTTCTTCTGTTTCTGTACCTGGATCAGTCCCATCACCACCCTAAGAACAAAATGTAATGACTGAAGCAAATCAAATGAGCAGCTTAAAAAGAAAGTCATACCAAATGACTATAAGCAAACAGACCAGAGGAAAACCAAACCAAGCAAGCCAAACAAACAAAACTCCAACGGTATAAAGACTTTTATTATCCTGGTAACAAAGGCTTTTCTATATCACAGGAAAACAGCAAGCTTTCTAAGCACAGCTTTTAAGGAAACAGTCAATTCTAACCAGTTACCTCAGCATCATCAGCTTCATATCCATCATTACCATCTGCACTACCAGTTCCTTCATTACTATCTTCACCCTCATCTCCCATCCCCGTGTCATCTTCGTCATCATCCTCATCATCTTCATCTTCTTCATAATCCTAGAAGAAAAAGTGTAAGTGTGAATAAAGTATAGGCCCACTCATTCTGCATATCCTAACACCTCCTTTAAATGTCTTAGTATTGATTAAAATACAAGTGTTTCAAGAGCTGTATAGGTTCAGTTTCACAGGAGAAAAAAACTATAACATTTATGGAATTAATTAAATAGCGATGACTCAACTCTTGTTTCCATTAAGATTGTAAAAAAGTAATAGCCTACAAAGTGTCAAGTGGTTCACTTTATTTGTATCTAGACACGAGTAGAATTAAAGAATAAAACCAAACCATACTTAAAAACATGCTTCATTAACAAAAGAATCTAACGTAAGAAACAACCAATACAGAATTAAGTCCTAAAGAAAAATGAGTACAGAGTGCCAAGAGGAAAACAAACAAACAACTAACAACTCCGATTTCTTATTTCTATTTAGAAAAACAACAGCGTCTATCACTAGAGCCACATGGTCATTAATGTTTTACTAAGACTGAAGATGAAATCTGAATAAATTCTAAGTGGCACAGCAACTGTTTACAAAGCAAGCTGAGCAGGCCATGTGTTCTATAAGCAAGCAATCAGAAGAGCGAAGCCGGAGAATTTTGGACAGTTCCTAGCAGGCGTAGGCTATACATCAAAATCCTTCTTCCAGTAAGTAATGAAATAATTCTCCCAAACAAGATAAACAAAAAGTTTAAGAATGGACTTTCCAATGCTGGGTCTTTGATTATTTTTAATGCATGTCACACTCCTGAAATAATCAGTATCAGAAAACTTCATGATTGACTGAACTGACTGAAAATGAGAACTAATTGGTTAATACATTAGAAACTCAGGACTTAAAGCACCTTGACTGACAGTAGCCCTTGGGTTGAGGGAAGAAAATAAAGAGCTCAAGGTCAACACGCAAACACACTGAGTTGGACCAGAAGGAAAGATAATGAACACTGGAGATTTTAATATTACACTCACTTCATGTTCTCCATCATTTTCTTCATCATCATCTTCATCATCACTGTCAATAACAATTACATCATCTCCTTTCCCTTGACCTTCCTGGGAAGAGGTAGTTTGCTGATCTGATTGAAGTGGTCCAAGATCAATTTGTAGAGACTGTGAAGTTTCTTCACTGTCTTCCATAGGTGTATAATCTCCCTGGGTGACTCCCTTTAAAAGTTAGAAAGGTGTTTTACCCAAACAAGGAATAATCTAGACACCAACTGGATAAAGTAAAATATTTTTATTGTTTTAAAAAAAAGCAACACCGTCACCAGAAATGAAAAAACCCAACTTCATCCTAAATCACACTGATTACTCCTTGAGATACTGCTATACACATTTAAGTTGACTATCCCCAACCTGAAAACCCAAACCCAAAGCTTTCTGAACACTTGGAAGAAATGAGAGTAGAGTGGGACAAAGTTATGGAGCACACATATACAGCAATAAATAATAAATGAATCAAAGAATACCTCATGAGGTCACATACATAGGACAAGAAACTACAGACAAAACATGACTGCCGAGAGAAGGCCAATTACCTTATCCCAAGATGAGCCCACAACTGGTTGTCCAATATACATAAAAACCCTGAAGCCACCCCCCACCTGTCCTAAACATGGGACTCAGGTTGTATTTAGATACATACATACATACGTGTGTGATAATGATAACTGGAGAAAAAGCTATCGAGTTGAGAATGAAGGGGGCACATGGAAGGAGTTGGGGGGAAGAGACTTGGGAGGGGCTTTAAAAAAGGGGAGATATAATATATAAAAATAGAAAATGAAAAGTAATTATGGACGGTTATACCCACCAGTCTAAATGTTGTCAAGACTGGCATACATCAAAGCTCTGCACTCTAAAGAACAACTTTTCTCTCTGACCATCCTCTAAAAATATGCAGGACAAGAACTGGGGAGGATTCTGCTCAGTAAGGAAACAAAGACACTCAAAGTGTTTTTACACATGAAGTGCTCAAGCCTTGTAGAAACACACATAAAGAAACACAAATGGCATTAAGAAATGACAGGGCAGTGGTCCAAAGTGATGCTCTCAACAGATACTCCAAGGTCTGTATGAAATGCTGTCAGCACTGAGTATTGGAGGTAAGGAACACTTAGCATATACTAGATACTAAAATAATTCTTTGCTCAACTATTCTCCACATTTATTCCCTATTAAGATAAACTTGCATTAAAAAAATCATTTATTTAAACATTTATCTAAAAATGTATCCTTTAGCTTAAGCAATCAGTAAAAATCTATTTTTCACATAAGCCAAAGGCATAACTATGAACTAAAAAAATTCATACAACATTACATATACTATATTGGGGAAAAACTGAGCAAATTATAGTGTAATTAAAAGTGTTTCCAAAGAGATTTCCTTCTGTAAGAAAAAGCAATACTTAATGAGAAGTCAATGGTATGTTTGAAACAAAACAATTAGAAATTCTTAAGAAACTGCTTTTTATAGAAGATCTAAGGTTGATTAACTAAGGCAGGTAATAAAATAGAAACCCACACTTTATTTCAATATTTCTAGTTTCTTTAAATATAATAATCCAAAATGCATGAGATGCCATTTATATTATATATGTATAACATAGGCTTGATTTTACATTTGCAAATTAAAGAAAAGTGGTAAAATTAACTTAGAACATTAATGCACCTCGTAAACTAAACTTGCAATTTTTGTTACTAACAGCTAGCTTCAATTTCTTAATTTTACAGTAACATGATACCCAAGTCCAAAGCTGTATGAACCTAGCTCCACAACTTACCACTTGTCTTGGCATTAGTTCTTACCTACAAAGTAGGGTTGTTCTAACAATTATGTTAGTTGATAAACGCAGATTTCTTTGACTAACACTATAGTAATAAGTGAAGGATTATTCTGGTAATATTGACATGGATTCTCCTCCTGAGTGCAAGAGTGAATTTAGACCCCCTATAGCCCTTAAACTGTAATAATTTGCTTACAAGTAAAGCAATTAATTAAGAGTTAAAAACACACTTAGGCACACAGCTTCTAACAGATGAAGCTAGGCAGGAACCTAGTGGTAGAGCAATACTCATTGGAAATGATACCCTGCTTGGAAAAATTTTTACTGCGTATAAATACAAACATGCTAGTCTGCATACTTACAGAGGCAAAACAATGTAAGAATTGCACTGGTTCTAGCATATCTCATTAAAAATAGAAGGCCAGTTTTGCTGAATGTGGTGGCATACTTCTTTAATAATCTCAGCACTTGTGAGCCAGAGGCAGGCAGATCTCCGAGTTTGAGGCCAACATGGTCTACAGAGTTAGTTCCATGACAGCCAAAGAGCTACAGAGAGGCCCTGTGTCCAACAACAATAAAAAAAATTATAAACAAAAATAAAGACCAGTTTTAAAGTGCAAGTTGCCATATAAGGCAGTACATGCCTGTAATTCCAAAATTTGGAAGGCTGAAGCAAGGTCGTCTTGAGTTTGAGGCTAAACACGGTAAAAGCCTGCTCAAACAACAAACATAAAACCCAAATAGTGTTTTAATAGTGTCCACTCTATTAAATTCAATGTATTGTTAGTAATTTTATTTAAGTATGTTTTACTCACTTCTCCAATGGAATCTTGAGAATCCTGATTATAAACTTGAGTTTCTACCTCTCCATCAGTACTTTCTTCTGCCATAACTTCTTCCTAGATCATAATAGGTGATTTCTTATTGTATCAGTGAGCTAGATGAATCGCCACCCATTCTGCCAGTTTTTCTATAAAAAGTTAAATCTACAATCCTATGAAGTTATGCTAGAAATGCTATGTATATAAAAAGATATATGAGCACTAATTAATACAAATGACATTTAGTACTGTTAGTGTTTGGTATACAACAATTCACCAGTCTATTACTGAAAAGAAATATAATTTTGGCTAATGTTAATCTTAGAAACACAAAGCAAGTAAAAGCATAGAACGTCAGTGAGTAAACTTCCTCATAAAAATAGAATTCAATTTGCATTTCTGCTTTTTATTAAAATGGGAAGAAATTCACGAAAAAATATATACGCAAAGACTATAAAACAACTGGTAATGGCAAAATATTTCAGTTATCAGTGAAAACTTTACAGTTCAAGAATTCTTCAGATAATACATTATAATCCCCCAAAGTTAATGTGCCATGGGTTAGAACTGACAGCTAACCCTCAGCTCCGCTGATGCAATGACACATAGAAGGAATGGTTCAGACCTCGGTTCCTACAGGTGTGACAGTCTTCTGCTTCTTTGGGAGAGGCATTTCCACTGTGTCATCGGAGACCTGCTCTGCTGCTTCTATGGTGCTATCCTCCTCTTCCTCCCGAGTACGCTTTGGCAAGGAGGAACTTGGGGTCGCTGAAACTTTCAGATTATACAAATTAAGCTTCAAATCAGGGCATGGCAACATCATTTAGACAAAGATCATGTTAGAAATTGGGTAAAAATGAGGAAACTTGTATAAAACATGTAATTCATTGTGACTGAATTGATACATAATTGCTATTTACAAAGTGAGCTCCTTAATATGTGCAAAATGAACATCTGTAGTTTTCGGGACACATGTTAAGTAGAATGTGTTGGCTATTTTTCATCTCTAAACATAGTCCAAAATATCTGGGGGAAGTGAAAAACTTTTATTCAATGACAAAAATTGACCAAAATCTATCTAACAGTATAATGTGAATGTTAAAAGTATTTCTTAGATATAATACATATTATGACTATTTTCTAATAATTTAAATTAGTACAATAGATATAATAACTTTTTAGCTGTATCAAATGTATATTTGAAACTGTATTTATATCGATTGGTCCAATATGATTAAAACCAAATAAAAGATTTACTTTCTTCACAATAATACTAGCAGAAAACAAATATGTGTTATTTCTAAAAAACTTGAAGTTCGTAGGTTTTCTAGTCCAGCTTCATTTTAAAAATTAACCCCACCAGTTTAGAAGATGGCTTAGCAGTGCAGAGCACTGGTTGCTCTTTAAGGAAACCTAAGTCTGGTCCCCAACACCCACGAAGGAGCTCACAACTGTCTGTTACTCCAGCTCTAAGGGATGTGATGCCCTCCTTGGCCTCTGTGCACACCAGGCACACACATGATGTATAGACATACACCGACAAAATACAGACATGAAGTAAAATTAAAAAAAAATATTAAAAGTAAATCTTACCAGTGCCAAACACTGCTGTGGAAGTAGATGGCCGCTCAACTGGTGAACTTTGTACCACCTCAACTATGTTTGGGGACAATTCTTGATTTGCAGGCTCAATCTGAGGGTGACTTTGTTGAGTGGGTTGCACAAAAGCTGTAGCCTGTGTTTGCTGTTGTACAGTTAGAATGGGCTGAGAAATGGAGGGCTGAACATTAGGACTAGTAGAACGAACAGATCCACTTGCACTTCCAAATACTGGAACATGTTCCACTGGCCCTTCTGACTGCATAGCTGAAAAAAATGATTATAATATTTATTAAGTAAGCCTCCTATCCTTACCAAAGCTGAGTTACTATCTTACCCTATTTTTATTGGCATGCACTGTATTCTCTAGTTTTTACATATGTCCTACCTTACCATTTAATACACAAAAAAATTGTGGGAAAAAGTTATGTATTCTGTATTGTACTGCCTATGTGACTAATACTAATCACTAGTATGTAATAATTGCTGGCTAAATTAAATGTATATTTGAAACTGTTCTTATATCTATTGGCCCAATAAAATTATAACCAGATGAAATTAAAATTAAGAAGCTGAAAATGATACTATGCTTGTACAACATGTAACATGTGTAAGGCCCTGGATTTGACCCTAAACACCACATAAAAAAACAAACAAGATTCCTCATCTCCCAAAAACCCCAAAGTTTAATTGGTAATATACATGATAACCTTTTATCGAATGAACTGAAAGGATATATTCTTTATGTTTACATCGTATACTGTTTGGAGACAACTAGATAAATTAAGTTGGTTTTGATGTCTGCCTACCCAGGCTTCTGACTGATGAAATTTCTAAATACTTGGAAAAATTTACTCAATTCTAACATGTCAAGGCAGTTTAAGAGCATCCAAACCTTTTATTGAACATCTATTTTAGGACTAACAAAAGAGATTGAACAATAAAAAAATGTAACTCTACTTTGAAAATCTCAATCTAGTAGACTAAAAAGATGTGTAAAATCAAACCAAGTGCAATAATTTAATTACTATAATTACAATGGAAACAGAGTGAAGAAAGCATCAGGAAGTACAGGTAATTTCGGCAAGAAAGAGTGATATTTAGTTTGAAAGAACAATTTTATACTGTTTTTTCAAAGTGGGTTTCTGGTTTTAGAAAGCACATGTATCTATAGGAATGTATCTTTCCCCTTCGTCAACTTTAAAATAAAACAAAGCAAAAGAGAAGGATGAAACTGACTGAATTTACAATAAGTATCTTGGGCAGCCATGATGGCACATGCCTGTAATCCCAGCTACTTAAGGTGATGAGGCAGAAGGATTATTGGTTGGAGACCAGCCTGGACTTAAAATAAACAAAGAAATAGGTCCAAGAAATAGGTTAGTCAAAGAACACTTACACGAGTTTGATTCCTATTATTGGGGGGAAAAAAAAATCAAGCACAAGTATCCTTAAAAACATATACTTCAAATGTGAACTACTTTTATTATGACGCCTAACTTAAAGTTTATGTGCTCCATTCATCTTCACACCACTCTCATCCTCTCAAACTAAATGGTTATAAGCAATCAGTCCAATCAGTTGCATTATTTCACTCACCTTCTTGGGACTCCACCTGTGTAGTGGGCATTACGGTTGCTGTTGGGGTAGTGGTTGGGTTTGTGACAGTTGCAGGTGTAACCATTGGGCGGATACTTGCCCTGGGTGTTGACTTATTCCCAGTCATAGCTGCTGCTGTCACTTTACTTGGAGTAGAAACAACAGGAGTTGGCTTGATATTGGCTGTTGGTGGGTCTGATGTGCTAGCACTTAATGGAAAAAAAAATCGAAGAATAACAGAGTCACAAAACTTAGGTTGAAGATCCTTTGTAAAATATACATATATCAAGTTCAAATCTTACTATTTTTTTGAACACTGTTTTGAATAGTCTTGGTAGGTTTATGTAAAAAGACTGAATAGAGCTTTCTATTTTTCAGGCATAAAATTTGAAAACTTTTAGTAAAATGGGTTTGAATTTAAGCATTAAAAGCTATAGGAAATATTCCAGAGGTATAATCTGGTAATATAGAAAAAATATCCAAATGTTGAGTTACTGACTCTAAGCCTCAGCCTAGATCTTGTCTGAGTGATTGTCTATGCACCACATGTGTGTGCAGTGTCCACAGAGGACAGAGGTGTTAGATCCCCTGGAACTAGAGTTACAGGTAATTTTGAGACAATATGAATGTGCTAGGAATAAAACCTGAGTCCTCCTTAAGAGCAGCCAGTACTCTTAACTGCTGAGCCATCTCTCCAGCCCCGGCCTAGACTTCTATACTTGTCTAAAACAGCACAAGGAGTGAACTTCTCTTAGTAGCCCATCATAAACTGAAGCTTTACACTTAGAAACAAAAGCATACTGAAAATGAGCTGACAAGTACACAAGACATTCTTTTCTTAACTTTAAAGACAGACTATAACAGAACTAAGACTTACGTTCCTCTTTCACCGGAAGCTGGAGTGGTTTTGAGCGTCACCTGTCTCTGCTGCTCTGGAGCCTACAAAGAGAAAGCATTGATGTCTGTGTCTCTACATCCTCAAGTCCACTGGACAACAACATCAGAGGAACTATTATCAACCGTCAGTGTACTTGTGATTTTAGCCCAAATTCCACCCAACAAAGGCTCCCAAATAACCAGCATTTCCATATGAAATTCCACACTGGCTTGTCATGTAAGGAGAACTAAGTGGTCACCTTAGTGTTGGGTTCCTGAGGCTCATCTCTCTGTTCAAGGTGCCTCTCTTGATGCTCTCTGAGCTCTCTCTCTAAGCGACTAATCCGACCCTCATACTGGGACTTAAGGGCAGTCATTCGGACATCCAGTTCATCCTTCTGTTGATCTAAAGCTCCATTCCTTTGTTTAAGCTCTTCATTTTCTTTAGTTAACTGATCTTTTACACCTAAAATAACCACACAATTATAATTAAACATTAGAAACATTATGCACTTACATGGACATACAATTAGTATTAGATTCTTACTATACTATGTATTAGTTGATATACTTACTACCTATTTCAACGAGCAAAATTCTAAACATATCCATGTTTATTATAATATATACTTACTTCAGCAAAAATTATGTAAATTGTCTCAAAACATCAAAAAACTTATAGAAGTTAATTTTTGAGCTTGCTTACATATGTATTATTTATTATTAAGAATTATAAAATATTCAGATCACAGTCTATATAGTATACATTAAAAAACAGATCAGTGAAGCCAGGCGTGGTGGAGCATGCCTTTAATGCCAGCATTCAGGAGGCAGAGGCAGACATATCCCTGTGAATTCGAGGCCAGTCTGGTCTATAGAGCAAGTTTCAGGGCAGCCAAGGCTGTTACACAGAGAAACCTTGTATCAAAACCCCCAAATATCACAAGTTTTTTTTCTAAAGTTGCTATGAAATAATCAAAAAAAGGCATGAAAAATAACACTGAGAGCTAAACCAAAGTGACTTGACAATTCATTTTACCTAAGGCCTTAAACCTTTTAGTACTGGGCTTCTTATGAATGTGACATAGTACTCTCCTGAAAGTCCAAGGGGTACTATACCAAAGTATAGAAAAGTTCTCGGGCTGATTAAAACCATGCTTTGTGGTTTGCAGAACAGGAAGGCACTGTTCTGGACTTACAGAATGTCACAGGTAGAACTGTTTTATATTGACATGAAAAGGGAGCAGATGGACAGTGGTGGCACATGGCTTTAATCCCAGGACTTGGGAGGCAGATGCAGGCAGATCTTTGTGAGTTAGAGACCAGCCTGGTCTACAGAGTTGAGTTCTAGGACAGCCAGGGCCATACAGAAAAACCCTATCTTGAAAAAAACAAAAACAACTAAAGAAAAATAAAAAATAGAAGAGTAGTACTCCGAGCCAATTACCGTATGTTTCATAAACACAGCAAACACATCATTTGAAAATTAAATCTTCTGGGGCTGTAGAGATGGTTCAGTTAAGAGCACTGGCTATTCTTCTAGAGGAGCTAAGTAAATCTAACAAGCTCAAACAAATACAAATTTACAATAGTGCCTTCTCTTTTACGTTTAATTTTAAGTCTATACTGCATAATCAGGTATAGTGTGCAATTCAAACTGTGGCATATACATGGACTTACCAGCTAGGTGTGCAATTTTTGACTTTGCTGCTACAATTGCCTTCCTTGTTTTTTCATCCTTTTCAGTTATCTGCTGTCGGAGCTGCTCCTCCTGTGTGGTTCTATCCTGGAGGTCCTGACGAAGGCGTGACAGTTCAGACTGAAGCTGCACAGTCTGCTCCTGGAGATTTCTTGCTTCGGTTTCCTTTTCAGATAATGTCTTTTCAAGGAAAAGGGAATATCATATAACTGAGTCAACAGTACAAAAAATGTACTCTCACAAGTACTGAACACTTTTAAAGGTCCTACATGGTAGTGAGTGTCAGGGTCTAATATTATTAAGGCTTATAGGGAGAATTAGGGACATTGGTCTCCCCCCCCCCACCACAATCATACCTTCTGCAGATTCTCTACTTGACCCTCAAGTGATTTTGTCTTTGTTTCAGATTGGTTGAGGGTATCTTTGAGTTCCTGCATTTCCTGGACAGAGATGTGTTGCTCTTGATGGTCTCCAGAAGACTGAGTGGAAGTCTCTAGGGCCTAAGAGAAGAACAGTAATAATACATTATTACTTAGTGATTCTGCTGCTACAAGTTTAAAGAGACAATCCCACTGTAAAAATTACTTATAAAGAGCATTCAAAAGTGAATTTCTACAGAACAATTATAATGTTTAAAATAAGAGAATTATTTATAGTCCTCTACAGGTAGATGGTGCAGTGCAGATGCACTTCTGGCACTGAACATAGCCCCCTTAATGAATCAAATGGAAGAGCAATGACACTAGAGCATATTCCAAAGATACACCTTCTTGGGAAACTTGTCTTCCACACAAGGAAAGCATACTAAAGTGCTAACAAATAATGTTGATAGCTATCATATACAACTTGTTTAAAATGATTCAAAGCCTTATTAGTTGTAAAAGCTATTACTTTGTTCATATTTGTAACTTGAATTAACAATGAGCTACTGCAATGGTTAATTTGGACTGTCAACTTGATTATGGTAAAACAGCTAAGACTTTGATATGCCCACTTCTGGGTGAATGTGTGAGGGCTTTTTCCAGAAAGGGTTAACTGAGAGAGAGAAGCATGCCCTGTTCTATTGTTGGCATTTTGGACTGAATAAAACAGGAAAAAGGAGAAAAGTCACGTGAGCTGGAAATTCCCCTTCTTTTTACAGCATGTTCCTATCCCAGGGCCACTGAGTCATGCCTTTCCAGTAGTGGTGGACTGTATTTCTTAACTATGACACAACTGGGTCACAAGAACGATAAAAGGTAAGTAATTCAGTTCTGAAATCAGCTTTGCAAAGATATACAAACAATAAGGCTCTGTGTGGTAGTGCACGCCTTTAATCCTAGCACTTGGGAGGCAGTGTCAGGTCAGCTTTGTCAACAGAGTTATAGGACAGTCAAGGCTACATAGAAGAGACTGTCTCACAAAACAAACAAACACCACCAACAAAAATCACTCAGTATTTATAACTTTTTGTTGTCACTTTATAATGTACTTTTGATCACATTATGTAACTAATCTTCAGCCACCTGTGACAGTGCACACCTGTAACGCCAGCACAAGGAGCTGTGACCGGACGCTCAGCATTTCCAGGCTGGTTTGGGATACAATTTGAGGAGGTAAAAAATGACTTTAAGTTTCTATTTCTACAGTAAATAATAACTGTAAACTTCTATGAGTTTAGACTCTAGAAAGTCAGTAAAAGTCAGAATCTCATTTCCTCCAATACCTTATCCTGCTGTGCTTTGAGTTCTTCATACTGAGTCTTGTATCTGCGTCCAATTTTCTTGACTTGAGTGATCGTTTTGACTTTTTCCTGTATATCAATTATTTTGGCATCTAAATCTTTCTGAATGTTTTCCTTTTCAGTTCGTACTTTGTTTAAATCTTCCTTCAGACTCTGAATTAAATTTTGGTTGTTAGTCAAGGATGCATTTGATCTTTGAAAAAAATGGAAGAAGATGACTCTTAGAACTAAATACACAAAATTTTCTGCAAATTTTAAAACATTTCAACTTCAAGTTTCCCATAGGGACAGAGGAACTTCACTGATTGTGTCTTGAAGTCTACACAGTTTTTGTCACATTATTCTTAACGTTTGGTGATGCTCTCTGCAGTTTTCCCTCCTGTATATGATGCCACAAACTCAACTTTCACATTGAGATAACCTAAAATAAGCACAGCAGCCAATACTAACTCTGTACAAGTACATAGTCATGCTTCTCAAGAAAAAGTATCTCTCATACTGAACATGAATGCTGATTGCAATAGAATAAATATATGACAGAGACTTGTAAGCTATGAAGTCTTCCCTAAGAGACAGAGCAAGCACAAATTAACCCTCTGCCCCTTGCATCCCCAACCCTAAACTTTACATATTTACAAAAAGAGAGTATTAACAGAAAGACAAAAAGATGAATAATAAATTAGCTTTAGCGTACAACATGTAGCTTTTAAATAACCAAGAGAAAAACTTTATATATGAACTCAAAGAATTACATAAGTGGTAGCTTGACTCAACAGAGAGAGGCAAAGAACCACATGGAAGGGCTGTATCACTTCCTAGTAGCCAGGAAGCACTTCAGGATCATACAAAGAATTGACATACACGTGAATTCTCATTAGAGCCAGTTGTAGTGGCAGGCACCTGTAATCCCAGCAATTGGGAGGGTAACACTGGGATAAACACAGGGTTACACTTAGAATAGTTTGTGCTACCTAATGAGCTCCTGTCTCATGGGGAAAAAGAAAAACTTCTCCGTAACCTGTATTTTAAAACTTTTATTCCTGATACCTTGCAATTTCAGCCTTATGTCTTCCAATTTCTTCATTTAGCTGCTGAATTCTCTTAGTGTGAATTTCCTTTTCAGAAAGAAGCTTTCGATATTCTTCTGTATCTGGATCTTTCTGTTGATTGACCAGATGCTAGAAAAACAGAATGCTTTGTCAGGTTTCATAAACAAAAAGTGCTATAGCAAAATGGCAAAAGCTTTAGTGAGGATAGCAATCTATATGACAGTCAGAAGCCAGTTTATGAAAGTCAGTTCTCACCATCTGCCACATAGGTTTTGAGGATCAAATTGAGGCCTGTAAGCCTGATGATCCTTAATAAGTCACCACACTGGTCTGTCTATAAATGCTTTTAATATTATATACTGAATTTCACTGAAACAATCTTTGTAAAGGAAAAGAATTCGTGTTTTATAGTCTAAACATGTAAGTTTATCATTTTAAATACAACTTATTCCATTCATCATGAAAGTTAGGCCAACATAGCAAAAATGCTCCTAGGCCTGGAGCGCTGAGCTTCCTTTCAGGACTTTTCGTATTGTCTGGTAAGAGCAGAATGATGAATACAAGTGCTCTGAATTCTCACTAAGTGGGTACAATTCTGCAGCATTTTCTGAGTATCAGAAACTATATGTACTATTTAACTCTTGTCACCAGAACAATGCTTTAACATCCACATTTGCAAAACAGGAAACTATAGTCCAGAGCAATTAAGAAACTCATAAGTCACATAACCAGTATTCGCAAGGCAGACTTTTCACTAAATGTACTATATACTATATGATCTTATCTCCAAAGGCCCATTGAACAAGTTTCCTAATTGTTTATCAATAAAATATACATGTATTTTCACACATAAAGTATTTTAGAAATAAAGTTTAGTCCACTAGAATATCAAAAGCTTTAATAATATATAAGCAAAAGTGTACTTTCTTTAACAAGTAAGCTGTAACATGCCATAAAAGTTGTATGTGTATGTTAGGCTTCAAGTGAGAAATACAATTTCCACCAGTTTCCTAACTATACATCTCTAAGGTTTACTATTATTTAAAATTATTTCTATGACAGTAAATGAATAATGGTATTTGCCTGATTTCGTGCTTTCCACCGCTTGACATCTTCCTCTAGTAGCTTCTTCTCTGCCTGCAGCATACCGCTTTTCTCACTTAACTCAGCATTGGCTTCTTGTAAAGGTAAAATATCTAACTCCAGTTTCCTCACCTGGAAACAATTCCAAGTTAGTTTTTTTTTTTTTTTTTTTTTTTAAATAATTAATGTTAAATTCATTTATATCATTAAAATATCATTACAAATGAGGGCTTCTGCTCTTGACTGGTAAAGACACCAACCTTTGCTTGCATCTGTTGTAGGTTCTGTTCAAGCCTTTCCTTTTCTTCTCTTAGCATCTTATTGGTCTCCATGACGACATTCATTGTTTCTGTTTTCTTCATCAGTTCTTCATGTTGAGCCATTGTTTTTGCAGTTACCTGAAACAGACTGACACAGGTCAACAACCACATTCAAAGAGCTTTTTCCTACCAGTTCCAATCTTCCCAAATAACAAAGTATAGAGGATTTCAATCTCAACTTAAACCAAAACTTTGAAAGCTTGAAAGTTGATTTTTCTGAGACGTGTGCTAATTTCAAATGAATTTAAATAAATTAAGACATTTATGGGACAGACTAAAAAATTGAGATCAAATGCTCCCAGTCACCACCACAGGTAAAAATGTTGTGTTTTATCTTTCTATATTTTTTCTTGTACTTTGGTATGAGCTCTTAAGTAATGTTACTTAGATTCTTGGCTTTTTCCCTTTTCCTTTCTTGCTCAGAAGTCTCTCATCATTTGGTTATGCCATTTTAGTGTGGTTTCAACAGTGTATTTTTTTTTCTGCGTAGGATGTTATTTTGTGTGGATGACCATGTTCTCATATTGGTGGAGGTGCATTTGGAAGTGAGAGGCTGACTTATGCCTTCCTCCACCCTATGATTCTCTACCCTATGATTTGAAACAAGGCCTCTCATTGAACCTGCTCTCACTGGTTTGGCTAGGTGAACTTCAGGAATCCACCTGTCTCTGCCTCCACCTTGGCACTTAGGTACTTATTGATCATGCTTGTGCATTATTTCTTACACATGTGTATATTTGTTGATTCTTTTTACTGTATCTAAGAGTTGTTTTCCCCTGTGAACTTGTTCACAAGCTGCGCTTTTAGAGAATGCTCAATAGCCTAACAATTAGCAAAGAAAACAGGAAGGCTGAGATTATAACATAATCTTATAGATGACCCATTTGCTCTTTCTTTGTAGGATTAAACTCCATGAGATGTATGACATTGCTGTAAAAGATTTTTGGTCCTATTTGGGCTAGAACTTTGGACTTTGTCTGCAGCGGCTTTTATCCCCCAAAGAAATGAATTAGATGTTTATATTAAGTTTTTATTGTTTGGCTTATGTTTTAAGTATATTATTAGCTAGCTTTCTTAATTTAACTTATTTTTAGTAATTTATTTGCTATGTGGCCCAGCCCGTGGCTCATTTGGATTTTTTATATATTTTTTTTTTTTGGGGGGGGGTTGGATGGAGACTGACTGACTCCGCCCACCTTCTATTTGTCTCTATTTTGATTTTTTGCCTATTGCTACGGTGCTCGCCATAGGCTAAAACAGTTATTTTACTTACATACACCCAAAACACAAAAATAACTCTCTCTCTTGGCCCCAACATATTCCCCAAAAAACCCTTCATTGCATTACCCTTGCGTGCCTCAGTCTCCCTTTTCATCCATCAAAATTTCCTTTATATCATAAGTATTTTTAAAATAATAAATATTACCAAATTACATAAAAAACAATTAAAAATCATTCTACAATATGACATAACATTTCTATGGTGAGACAGCAATTAAATTTGAGTTGTATTTTCAAACCATATACAATTCTGTACCTTTCCACTTCTGCTAGAGACTGTAGTTTAACTACCCACTTTTCCCTGGCCAATGGCCTTTCCCATTGTAGTACTCAGGTCAACTACTTACCCGTGTTTTGGTTTTTATTTCCCCAGGAAAGAGCATGGACCAGTTCATTTCTTTTCTTCTAGCTTTCTAGATATGGGGTGCATTACTAGATCACCTCACAATGAGCCAACTCGGCATTAAGGTGCTGAGAGGCACTGTGAGCTAAAATTGTAACCTCACTACCACTAGATATCTCACTATAGCACTTTCTTTTCCTTTCTTCAGTTATTTTTTCAGTATTTTCTGTTTGCTTTTTTGCTAAAAAAAATTTTTATAGTAGTTTTAATCTATTCTAGAAGGATTCTCAAGGTATTGACAGACAAGAAGTGCAACAGATTAGAAAGCTGAAATTTAAATACTACAGTCTAAATGCTTCGTGTGCAGTCTTAACGCTATCTCAATCTCAAAACTATCATCTACATGTTACAGATATTCTGGGAAGCTGAGCACTGTATAGCACACACTGTAGAGCTAATCCTATGCAAGTAGAATCACAAGTTATTGACAGCTGGAACAAGCCTTTAACCACCACACACATAGGCATACTAAGTAGGTGCTAAATGAATTAACGGGTAAACTGAATTTCTGTAACACAATGGAAATAAAAATAATGAGCTTTCCTTCTATAAGCTTGGTATATGTACATACCTGCACCTTCTCCCTTTCTGCATTCAGGCTATCTTGAAGTTCTTGCAACTCTCGTTCTAAAAGTTCAACTCTTTGTCGATATCGCAGACTCTCAACCTGAGCCACTTCAAACCTAGTTTCAGCAATTTCTTTTTCTCGTCGTATAAACCTGTAATAATATACATATTAAAAGTTTATAAAGGTAAACATTTATTATTTTAAAACTCAGGCAATTCTTAAAATGGTAAGAAGCATTCACTTTAATAGTTATTTTCATATTTTAATGATAGATTAGTTTTTACTTCTGGGGTTAGCATTAGAAACATACTGTCCTGGGCCTGCAAAACAGCTCAGGAGGTGAAGGCACTTGTGTAAGTCTCTGGACCTGAGCTGGATTTCTAGAAACTCATAACGGTGAAAGGAGAAAGCCAGTTCCATAAAGTCGCCCTGTACTTCAACATGAGTGCTGTGGCATGGGCATGCACACACAAACATTCCTCCTCCTCCTCTCCCCTGCCAATCCCCGAGACAGGGTTTTTCTGTAGCCCTTATTGTCATGGAACTCATTCTGTAGAACAGGCTGGACTTGAACTCACAGAGATCATCCTGCTTCTGCCTCCAGAGTGATGGGTTTAAAGGGTGTGCCACTACCACATAGCCTAGTTTTTGTTTCTTCTGTTGAGATGGGATCTTGTTCTATAATCCAGCTGTCTTGAAATTTCCAGTTCCCCCTTGGTCTTCTAGGTGCCAGGATTACAGATGTGTACTGCACCACTGCACAAAGCTAGTTTTTAATTTCTCAGTAAGAATCAGCTCAAGTACTTAGAATCAAATTCAACCTTAAAATCATTTATTTATTTAATGTATTTGTCAACAGTGACCACTAGGTTACTTGCACAATTAAGAATGAGTAATGATGTAGGATGCCTTCCTGTATGTTGTGAATACCATTGGTTAATAAAGGAACTGTTTTGGCCTATGGAGAAGCAGCTTATAGGTAGGCAGGAACCCAAGCATAGATAAAGGGAAAGGAGGACAAAGTCAGACATAGATGCTGTAAGCTGCTGCCAAGAGAGCAACATGTAAAAGTTCAGGTAAGCCATGGGCCACGTGTCAAGATATAGATGAATAGAAATGGGTTAAGATGAAAGAGCTAGCAATATGCCTAAGCCATAGGCCAAACAGCATGCAATTAATTAACAGCATGTCTTTGTGTAATTATTTGGGACCAAGCAGCTGTGGGCAGTTTATTTGGGATTGTTGGTCTGGATCTTGGGGATAATCTGGGCCAGAAACTCATACTACAGAATAAGCACTACAGTACTACATTTGTGCCTTACTATGGAACCATTTTAAAAATGTATTTAACTTACCTAAGAATTTCTAATATCTGCTCTTGAGATTTTCCTTCTTCATTGAGAGATACATTTAATGGTGCCTGCACAACCTCCTTCATAGAGGCAACCACCTTATCACTTAAATTTTCAATCTGATCATGAAGTAGTCTATTTTGTTTCTCTAAATCTTCACATCGAGACACAGTCTTGGCAACTTCATCCTAAATGCCAAAAGTTCATTATAATTGCTTCCGAAGCATACAGAAAATCTTTCATTTCTCAAAAACATTCTACTATAATCTACAATAGTACCTTCAACACTCTCTCTCTTTCTTCCCAAGATGCTTTACAGGCCAACAACTGTGATTCTGCTTTCTGGGTTGTTTCTTCCAAATGCTGACGGACTGATGTCATTTTTGAAACCTGTTCCTTGGCAGTTTGCAGAGCTTCAACATCAGCAGCATGCAACATCAATTCTCTCTCATACTTATTCTGAGCTTCCACAGCTATTTTAGCCTGCAATTAACAATTTCCCCATTGACAAAGATTAAAATCCACTCAGGTAATACTTTCACACAAAAACCACATTTTTCTGTGTATGCACATATGTGAAGGACAAAAGACTTTGGGATGTCCTGTTCTAGAACTCTCCATCTTACTTCTTGCAAACAGGGCCTTTCACTGCATCTGTGTGCTGACCAGCAGCCCTCCACCCCCCACAGCACTGGGGTTTCACATGTCTGGCATTTTACATGGAGGCTGGAAGCTCAAGGGACACTCACTTGTTCCTGGCAGTCACGCCTGGCTTGCTGCTCATTACTTAAGGCTGTGCTTGCCCTCTGCAGAGCTTCCTGTACTTCATTCTGAACACTGGAAAGTGTTTTCTTCAATTCAGATAACTAGACAAACAAGAGTAAGCCACAGGTAAGCACAAACTTGGAAAATACTTAACAGCATTCAACAAGCTAATTAACTAGATTGAACACAGCTATAATCTGATGCAATCTGCAGGTTTACTAATCAATATTCTCTCCACCAGTCTGTGAAATCTCAGGCAGAGCTTCAAAAAAGTAGCACCAATAAGCAATTTTGTAAAGTGCTGCAAAATTTTCAAAAGGAAATTTATCCAGATCACAGAATAAATATAAAATTAAAAGCTATGTATTCAACCAATTTTCTGTTGAAAATTATAATTTATGAACTAGTAAAGAGAATTCAAAATTGTAAGAAAGTTCATATAGATTCTAGCGAACTCACTTGCTGCTCCATGCTCTCAATGGCTTTTCTCTTGTCATCCTGGAGTTCTTGTTTCTCCTTCTCTACTTCCATCAACTTTTTCTCCAACTGTGTCTGAAACTCTGCTGATTCTTTCAAACGAACTTCAATATTCTTACGTACTTCCTCAGTCACCTTCATATCACAGGCACCAAGAAACAAGAGATAAAAATCATGTAATAAATTTTCCAATCTGAACTGAAACCAAACTAAAATTATTTGTCTTATACTAAAAGAATCCCTAAAACGCTGATTAGCCAAACAAATTTACCACATAAATCTATGAACTTTTCTTTCAACGTGGCTATTATTCTTTTTGTATTGAAATCCAAATCTCTTATTTCTCCATCCAGCCTCATATCCATTTGCGAAAATCTACTTGGCTTATTATTAAAAGATACCCTTTCTCATGTCTGAGGCTTGACCCCTTTTTACTATCTTTGATTATCCACATGCCTCTATTGAAATAGTAACCTGTCATCTGTTATGTGAAGCCATGCACACACAGCAGATAACTTATACTCATTCTCAATGTCTGACCGTACCTATTCATAAGTTTTGTGGGTTTTGTTTGATTAATTAGACCCAAGGACTTTCCAGCAGTAAGAACAATGTCAGTCCAACCCATACCGTGCTGCTTTACATGCAAGCAAGCAAGTTCTTCATTAAAGACAATGTGAGCAATACACACCTGTTTCTCCTTGTTCAGGGAATCTTCTAAACTAGTCACCATTGCCCGATATTGCTCCACATTACTAGCACTTGTCTTGAGTCTCTCCTTCAGGTCATTAACCTGCTCTTCAGCCTGCCTTAGTTGACTCATAAGATCATCGACATCATCTTTGTCACTAGGCTGACCTAAAAGACATAAAAAGATCTAATAAAAATATACCCTCTGATTAATGCTTTAAGTGACTTTAAAGGTGACTACTATCAGGAGTACATAAAATTAGGATTAAGGCTAAAATTATCTAAAGTGTATTTGAATCCAAGTTGAATATCAAAATACAAATTAAACCAGGTATGGTGCCTAAAATTCCAGCATGTGGTAGGCAGATCTTTAATTTAGGGTCAGCATGGACTACTGAGTAAGTTCTAGGCCAGCCAGAGCCCATGGTAGTAGTCAGGTTCTAAGAAAAGAAAGAAAATCTAAAAGTATTCTGTTATCTCACTGCTTCCAAAATTTCAAATTATAATTTTATCACAAAAGTTAAAAATATTTGAGAGAATACCAAACCAAATCTGCAAGCTGTAGTTTATCCCAATTTCTGTTTTATCTAAAATAAATGGGCAATGAGCAAACTTCAGGTTGAAAAGAATGCTTTGTCATATCAGTGAGAAGAGATTATAGGATCTATTACATCTATTAAACATATACCAGATATCTGTATCTAAATACTTGAGTATTATATACATACAAGCTTGTTTTCCTACTATTAGTAAAACCACATAGAAAGATTATATGGAAACAAAAGTTTTAAATTTGAAATGGCAGACCTGTCCAAGTCAGCAGAATCTAAAGAAATATTTGAACCAAGGACACTAACCAACACAAATTAAAAATTCTTTGACAAGACCTTATCATACATTTAGTAAAAACCTTGTGATGGTGTGAATGAGATCCCGCCCTGCCCTGCCCCGCCCCGCCCCGCATGCATGATTCACAGTGGGAAGTGTGGCCTGTGTCACTGAGGATGGGCTTTGAGGCTTCAGAAACCAACACTAGGCCCATGGCCCCTCTGTGCCCTTGGATCTGAAGATGAGGACGAGAACTTTCAGCTACTGTTGTAGCACCATGCCTTTCTGCCTACCAGCAAGTCTCCCACTATGACAAAAACTGGGCTAACTCTCTGAAAGTGAAAATGTGTCTCCAATTAAATGCTCTCCTTTATGAGAATTTTCCTTGTCACGGTGTCTCTTTGCAGCAATACAACCCTAAGACAAGCTTGTATTAAAAAACAATAAACAAATTCTAAGTTTCAATAAATGTTAGTGTTGGAGGCAACTAGTTTTACACGAGATGTTCTGGGTTTGAGCCACAGAAAAAGCTACCACCCCATACCCAAAACCGCTGACTTTAATGTTTGGAAAACTCAGAACACAGCTTAGCCTGGTATCAAACAATTGTTTGAATTCCCAAGTCTTCCAAATTTATTGTAAGTCCCAAACTGAAAGTTTCTATTTGGAAAGTCAAATGGGATTCTCCAGCCTTCATTAGCATGCACAAAAAGGGGATTTATTTACAAGACAGAGCATCAGTTTATATACCTATCTTTTTTACTTAATGACAACAGCAAGTCACCCTCTCTTTACCTTTACCAGCTCTCTGTGCAGACTGAGAAGCCAGCTGGATTTCCATATTATTAAGGTGCTGTTTCAGTGTAGCAGTTTCCTTCTGAGCATTTTTTAACAATTCTTTTGTGTTAAGATGAAGATTTATTTCTGTATCCAGTTGTCTCTTTGTATCTAAGAGTTGAACCTGTAAGAAACAAATTCATTAACACTATAAAGATGACTTGTAGGTTCCTATGTAAGGAAGTTAAAAGCAATTGCTTAAGGATCCTTAGAACCTGAAATTATTAAAAAGACAAAGCACATGTTATAATCATAATTTCTAGTATAAGAAAAAGATTATTCTAGTTTACTGAAATAGATTTCAGCTGATTCTCTGAATTGAGAACACAGACCTTGAAAGTTTCTAGAGATCAAAGCACCTCCAGTTCATGCTATAGAGTGCCAGAGAGAAACAGTGCAGAGAAAGAGCACTCTTGGGTATATAGAGGGCAACTCTTCAATGCCAGACACATTGGTAATGTGCACATGTTTGTGAAATTATCACAAATCATCCAAGAGCTCAGGATGAAAAGGGCATAATAACGAAAGTTAAGTGCAGCCAAATGGGGGGATCACACCATGGAGATAGTACTTCACAAAGGTCTGGCATTAGTAGTGAGGAATAACTAGGTCTAAACAAGCACCATTCTGGACTTGCAAAATAAATCATGAAAATCAGTACTCAACTGTTTAACTTTACTGCCTTTCAGAAGAAAGCTTGGGGAAATTCAAAGAATACAAAATATCTAAATCTCATGGTCAGAAATTCTCAGGACTACAGCTATTGACTGTCCATCCTAAGAAGATGGTTAAAGTCCTATAGCTGATGACACCAAACACTTTGGCTGCAGGATAGAGAAGTCAACCTTGAACTGAGCATGAATCTGTTTCACTGGAAGATAGCTTATACTGTGTTCCAGATAGTGCTATGTGATTTGCTGGGAGAGAAGGACATTAATGTTCTTATCTAGTGCTAGATCCTACATGTTGTAACACTAACCCTTTGTCAAGAAGTTCCCACCAGAGCAACAATGGCACGATAGTTACTGGGTAACAAACTGCTTTCTGAGTTAGAAGGTCTGTTCTACAGGAGGAATTCCATGCCTTGAACTGTAAACCTGGTCAAAAGCCCTGGAGACACTGTTGTTTATTTAAATGATCATGCTATCAAAGTGCATTCTACATAATTTATGTTTATACCCACTGCTCTGTGTTGCTTTCAACTTTAGTCAAAGAAGCTTATTTTACTGCAGAGTGTGGTCACTAATGGTGATTCATCAGTGTTCAGTTATGGACAGAACATCTACATCAACTTCCCACCATCCAAGGCTCAGGAAATATCTTAGAAGTGGAGTTAGAGAGAACAGAAGAACAGGTGGATAGGAGGGAAACTGAAATCCTGACTCTGGTTACCACATGACTACTGCACATATCAGCTTCAAACATGAGGTTAACTACCTACACCACCTGCCCAAGTCAAGCCAGACAAACCCCGGTGTAGACAAGGAAGGAGTTACTGGCAGCCAATAGCTGTTAAAGGAGGGAGGATCATTTGTCTCTGGGGATGTGCATTCAGGTGGGTTGCAGTAATGGGCGTACGAGCACCACTAATGAAGTAGGGATTATTAGTAACTTAAGAAAATGAGGACAGGAAGTTGGGAGGGAGATGAGGTGAGGGCAACAGTTGAAGTTGAAAAAAGGTAGTGGACCGGTATGGGTATTATGTCAACGTATTAAGATTTCAAATAAAAATTACCAAGGATATTTAATAGTCTGGAAGAGCTTTTATAAAATCATGTTTCAACTTAAATAACATTTTTACACAAAACACCACCTATAAGTTACACACACCCAGGAGCTGATACTCACATCTAGATTCCTAGTAAGCGTATGTCTTTGTTCCACCTCGTTCTCCAACTTCTTCTTCAGGTGAGAGATCTCGTTCTCCAGCTTTTCTATCTGGCTACTCAGCCTTTGTTTGGTTTCGGTTTCAGATCGCTCTAGTATTCCCTGAGGCGAACAGAAGTGAAGATGCTTAACCAAGACACAACACAAGGAACATTAGAGGGTACACAAGATTATGACATTATAGTCCACATTCAAGGTAGAATCGACAAGATTTTAGTTGTAGTTTTACAAAGAAAGAATTGGCAACTTTTTATATTAAGATACACAGTTGTTTAATGATGTGGGAGTGGAGGCAAGACTCACCACAGTAGTTACACAGTAAATAGTTGTAAAGCTCTCATGTGCCAATTACATTGTTTCAGTCAATTCTTTTTCTGAGTTTCCTTTAAAATACTTTTTAGCACACCTCCAATTTAAATAATCACCGTAATGAGTTAAAAAATAACATAAATTTTCTAGTTAGAAAATTTAAGAAGGTACAGAGGATAAGAGTACTTCAGGTGTTTTTATTTGGTTACCTGGATTGTTTGTAGATTAGTCAGCAACAAGTTCTGTCCCCTCTGTTCTGCTAATAAAGACTCTCTTTGCTGAGACAGCCGGACTTCTGACAATTTGAGCATTTCTTTTTCCTTCTTCAAATTTTCTGCTCTTACCTTAAAATAGAAAAAAAAAAAAATGTTGTGTCAAATGTAGTACACTCACAAAATTAAAATCAACTTTTCTTTACTATGTATTGCCTAAAGTAATTTATACTACACCTCTTGATCAATTAATATAACTCCCAATTTCATGTATACAATATAAAGCAAAATGATTGAGAATATTAACAGACGAAAGGACAAAAGTCTATGACATAACACTAATAGTCACAACTACTTTGGTCTAACAAACTATTCTTTGAAAACAGTATCATCCTAGCTGAGTGGTTAAGAGCATTTGCTGCTCTTCCAGAAGGCTCAGCACCCACACCAGGCACCTCACAACTGTCTCTAACTCTGGCTCAAGGGGAACCAACGCCTCAGGCCTCCTCAGGCACCTGCATTTATATGCACATGTCCACATACAGACACACATCTACACATAATTCAAAAAAGTAATAAAAATAAAACAGTGCAAATCTAAAACACCAGAACAAATAAGTGTGTGTAACTATACCATGGTCAAATTAATATAACTAAGACTTATTTATTTTATAATCCAAATTAGTTTCAAAAATTTCTTTCCCAAGTAATGACTAATCTAGCTAGAATACTTTTCTTTCTTAAAGAGTACAATCTGTCTCAAGAGAGATGCAAGAGTGACTTGAAATTCAGCATTTTCAAAGTATTTGGACTTAGTCCTGAGTCATATTATCTATCAATCATAAAAAACTATCAGTTTGAAAAAAAAAGTTCCTATTTCCTATCATGAAGTAGAGCAAGATAAAGTACAATGTAATGGAGAGACTAAAACAGTGAATTAATTCCTAAGTAATTATCTCTCATAACTGTCAAAGAGGTAATTACTTACTAGGCTCTTGAGCCCATTTCTCTGAAAAGAGATGACAAATAGAACCTAGCTAAATAAATAAAAATCAAAAATTGACGGTATGTTAATTTTATGATAATTCAATTTGATATTTAGTTGGGAGTATTTCTTATTTTAATGTTCAGCTAAGATTTTACAGACATAGGTAGGTTACTTGGGAAAAATATATTGTAGTTCACACAATGTTTAAGTTATTTCAACCAATAAAATCAAAGGAATAACTTGGGATTTCAAATGTCATTAATACTACAAGTCAGCTAGGGGTAGGTAGTAGTCTCACTTCGGCAACAGCGAGCTTCTCATTGGCTCCTCTCAAGTCTTGTGTCATTGTGTTAATGATCTGTTCCTGCTTCTGAGTTGTTGCAGTAAGTTTCTGATTTCTCTCTTGTAGAGATGTTATTTCTCGGCGATATCCTTCAACATTATCTTGCAGCATTTCGTAACTGGTAATAAAGATAAATAATTCTTAGGTCTTTGAAGAATTCTACAAAAATTTTATTTCACACAATTAAAATCAGAAAATGGCCTGTGTAATTCTGTGGAACCTTCCACATTCCCCTTACTTAGCAATTAAAGTAGAAGTTATGAATAAGGTAGTATTTCATGCTATATAACTTATTAAAAATCATATTGAAAACAATGTCAATGCAATTTGAATACATAAGATAACAACCACAATGAAAGAAAGGTCCGGAAATGACAGCCATTGAGGCATACACTCAAAATACTAGCATTGGAAGCACTGAGTCGAGCTCCCTGTCCAGCCGAAGAGAGGAAGGGGAGATTAGATGAACAGTAAAGGGGTCAAGATCATGATGAGGAAGCCTACAGTGACAGCTGACCCAAGCTACTGGCTACTCACTGACTCTGGACTAACAGCTGGGAAACCTGCATGGAACTGAACTAGGACCTCTGAATGTGGATGACAGTTGTATAGCAGGTGCAATTTGTGGGGCCTATGGCAGTGGGATATTCCCTAGTGCATGAACTGGCTTTTTAAAGCCTCTTTCCAATAGAGGGATACCATGCTCAGACTTTATACTTGGGGCAGGGGCTTAGTCCCACTTAAACTTGATATGGCAGACTTTGTTGACTTCCCACAGGAGTTCTTACCCTCTCTGAGGAGTGGATCAGACAGGGGTGGAGGGAAGCTAGGGGGGAGAGGTAGGGGGAACAGTGGTTGGTAAGGAACAAACAAAATCTGAGAGGCTGAGGCACAATTGCCACAAGTTTGAGGCTAACCTGGTTACTGATTATCTGGTTACCCAGGGCTATATGGTGAGAGGCACACCCCACCAATACTAGCACTGGGAGACCAAGGCAGGATTACTACCAGTCTCAAACTAGCACCTAGCATGGTCTACTGACTATTATGCTACCCAGCTATACAGTGAGACCCTGTCTGAAAAAAATCCACATTCCTCACTTCCTCAGAAAAAGCTCCAGAACCACTCTGAGGAAAGAAAACCAGCAGCATTCATTACATGAACCTCAACTTAACTAAATTCACTCCTGGTCTTACCCTGCAGAATTTGCAGCCAATACTAAGGAATGTGGAATGTGTTCTAGCTTATCATCCTGAAACACATTCCACAGAAAAGCAACACTATTGTTAATTAATTCTGAAATCTGACTGTTATGTATATTGAAGTGTAACATTTAATGCCATTAAATTTCAAACAGAAGAAACTTTACCGTTTAGAAGCAAAATCTAGTTGAGTAGAGATTTTGGTATTTTGTGAGCGCAGGTCTGTGACTTGCTCCTGAAGTTTCTCTAGTTGCTCATTTTGAAGTTTCTCACTGTCTATTTTTTCTTTTTTATAGTTCTCAAAGATTTCCTGCAACTAAATATTGGAGACCATTAGAGGATGATTATTACCATTCTTAAAAACTCAGTCAGTCCGAGACTAACCTGTGACCTTAACAGGCGTTATAATCTTTACCTGTTTCAGGGCAGCCTTGGCTTCTATAGCCTCTGTGGATTCAATGACAGGTACTGGAGCAGGAGTAGAGACGGTCTGTGATGTACTTGGACGTTTTGGAGTTGACATAAGAGAAATATCATCTAAACTTGAAGCTTCAGACAAAGAAAAGACAGATAAAATATATTGTTTTCATTAATCAGTTAAGATTTGTTTGCATGAGCATCATACTAAATCAATAAGTAAAAAGCAAATTATTTTTGAAGATTCTAGCGAATGAAACTACTATAACCTATTTTTCCCAGTGAGATTGGTGGTTCATTGGGAAAAGCTGCCTGATGACCTGTTTCTGATCTCTGGGACCCACATGCTGTGAGGAGAAACTACCAACTCCCATTAGCTATTCTCTCTCTCTCTCTCTCTCTCTCTCACACACACACACACACACACACACACACACACAAATGATTGTTCCTTGTTTTTTTAAGAGGCAGTTTAGTGCAAATTAAGATAAGACAAGAAAAAAAAAAGCATTGTAATTTACTAATTCTAAGAAGTTTGTTTTCAACAGTACTCACTGATTTCTTAGTGTGTCAAAATAACATCTAAAAATCGATGATGGTATAATCAATTGAGTAGCTGAGATCAATTTCTGTATTAGAGTAGCTGTGTTTGTCACAAAACCTATTCAATATATTTCTAAAATATTTTCCTGAAATAACAAAAAACTTACCTTGTAATGGAATGGCCATTCCTGTTGTTTGTGACAATAATATTCGGTACATGTCACGCTGACGAACTATGGAATCAACAAGCTGCATTTGATGCTGTCGAGACTCACGGAGCTGTTCCAGTTCAGTGAGAGAGTTCTCAAGTTTGTTTTGAAGCTCTGAAATTCTGCAGAAAATGAATAGTCTTTGTGGGTCCATGTTCAGAGATGAGTACAACTACTATTATAAATCATTTAACACCTTCTACCTTCGCGCACACTATTTTCATATCCTTTCCCCTTTCTTCTGCTGATAATTAAACAGCTTCTGAAAAAACTTTAACATTAGGCCAACTTAAACTTCAATCTTCTTGCTTTTAAACCCATTCTTCATTCCCTAACGCATTATATAGCTTTATAAAAGTTTAGTACGCTACTAGAGTAATTCCCATGTATCTTTTCCATGAAGACTTGTTTCTTAAAAAAATGAAGTCAGCCAAGTTACATATTGCTAACAATAGGCTTTTACCTATTTAAGCACTAGTTACATTAATTAAACTAAAGTTTACCTCTTACTAAAAATAACTTCACAGTACTGTTGTTTAGCATTATTTTACAAGTCACTATATTCCCAGAATCCAGCATTGCTAAAGACACAATTAAGTTCAATAACTATTTTTTAGCACACTTTTTTCTACTTACTTAGAGGAAGTTGTCTCTTGTTCTTCTCTTTCCCGGGTTTCCCCAAGTTCTCGAAGAGCAAATAGTAGTCGTTGATTCTGCTGCTGAAGCTCTTCAATATTTCTGTAAGATACTAGATGCTGCGATATTACTTCAGATGAACTACTTATGTCAGCAGAGCTGACCTCCTCATCACGGATTACATGGTTACCCCGTGCTTCTTCAAGCTCCATCAAGAGCACTCTAATCTAGAAATAAAAATTTAATGTTATAAAATTATTATCATAAGCTTTGGTTTGGGGAATATATGGTAGCAAAAAAAAATTTCAAATAATAGCATCATTTATAAAAAGATTTTTAAGCAAAAAGCAACTAATGCTATTATCTTAAAAAACCAAAACATCAAAATTTATCACTTTGGAAGTTAAAAACCTAAGAAAAATTTAAATACAATACATTTATTTTTTAATATGAAGAAAACTTACTAAAAAGTAGAAAATTTTAATTCCAGAACATGGCTATTTTTCTAAAACAAAACTGCAACTTAACTATATTGTGTTTCTTTCATAAGGTAGAGTAGAGGAAGAGCAAACAGGGTGATATGCAACTGAAATCCCAGCACTCAGGAAGATGAAGGAAGGAGACTTAAAAGAGGTCAATAAATGATCAAGTCCCCCTCTCAAAAAAATAGAGTAATGCACAGTATATTGCTGTGGAATTATGTTCTGGTGCCTTGTAAATATTTGTCCCTGCTACTGGTTTAATAAAACGCTGATTAGCCAAAAGGTAGTCAGGGCAGACTGGAAGTGTAGGCAGGGCTACCAGACTAAGAAAACTCTGGGAAGAGGAAGAGTCAGAGCAGAGATGCCAGGCAGAGGCAGAGGAAAGAAGTCAAAATGCTGCTCTGAGAAAAGGTACTAAGCCACTTGGCTAATTATGGGTTATTTTAAGAGTGAGCAAGTTATACGACTGAGCCATAGGCCAACATAAAAGTATTGTGAACTTTTGAGTGATTATTTGGGGCAACATGGCAGCAGGACTGTGAGCAGGTCTGAACCTTGGGGCTAGGCTAGAAAGGCCAGACCAGAAAATTCATACTATAATATATTCCTTTTAAAAACATTTTTTATGTCTTTTGTTTTTTCTGGAAAAGGTTTCTTTGTGTAACAGCTCTGGTTGTCCTGGAACTCACTTTGTAGACCATGCTGACCAGGAGCTCAGAGATCCATCTGCCTCTGTCTCCCAAGTGCTGGGATTAAAGACATAAACCTCCACTACCTGGCTCAGTATAATCTAATTTTAGCAAAACACACTTATGTGTTCATATATGAATGACATGAACTAAATATGCACCAGTTTGCTAATGCTGGTTACACTCTTGGGCCAGCAGGCTAGGAAGATGAGAGATGAAAAATAACAAAGGAAACTCTCCTATTGCAATAGTTTGTGTACTCACTACAAATGTCACTTACAATTTGAAAATTAATCAAACATCTGAGTAGACAAGAACACTATCTGCTAGAGAATTCCTCCTACCTTCCACCTTTCTTAGGGCTTTCCTTAGATACTAGGATACAGACTCAAGCATTGCTGGGCAGTCAGTATTACAAAGAAACCTAGAAAACATATAAAAAAGTCTAACCTGTTGTGAAAGATCCTTTATTTGCACCTCCATTCTCTGATTGTCCCTTTCAAGTACTGATGAATGTTTGTTGGCCTTATCAGTTTCCTCCTGCAATCGCTGAATCTCCTTTAAAACGTAAACACAAGCAAAGTCAGTATCACTAATCACCTTCAAGTGTTTGTATGTATGTGTGTGTATAAGACTGCCAAGCACTTCTACCCTTATGTTTATTGGCAAGAACAACTATGCAAATGATATCAAATTCCGTATATTACTAAATGACCCCCAAATCTTCATGACGGGAAGATAACAGTAGTAATATGGTTAGACTGATCAATTTGAGATGCCAAAATTAAATATGCTGGGTAAGACACAGAAGACTTGATTAAAAGCATCAGCAGTACATTTGTAAAGAAGGTGCAACCAAACAGTGGCCACTGAGAAGGTAAGCACAGGGCTCTGTAGTTCTCCACCACAACATCAGAGGTTTAGAAGCAGAGTTTTAAGACCCTTCCCATAAGCACCAGATGGATTTAAAAATCTGTTGTATCTTCATATTAAAAGCTCAGTTATTTTTGCATAATTTAAAATATATCCTAGTGGTTCATATACCTTTAAGAAACTATGAATAAATTAACTGCAAGAGGAAAATGTGACAAAAAGAAGTACACAAATATTCATGAAAGACAGCATTCATAAACTTATTAAGTCCAAAACAAGATGTATTATAATGCAAGACAGATGCAGTTGGGTTACAATTAGAACCTTACAAAAAAAGCACTGAAGATTTACACTAGAGAACACATGGTGCATGTTGTGAAAAAAAATTTTCAGTTATTATAGTATATAGAAATGATGCCTAAGCCTTTCTGTTATTATTAAAATGAAGGAACAAACTGTTTTCTAGGGTGAAAGCTGCTATTCTAATTGATAAGTCTTTCTGCCCTTTAGTTACCCATACCTACTTCAGACACCAAGAAGCTGCAGGAAATATTCTATTAACAGAGAAACTTAAAGATCTAAATGGTCCTATGAGACCTCTTAGAAAACAGCACTACAAGGATTATTTGTCAGACTGCCAATAGTCTCTTCAGGAAAAATGAGTGAAGTAACTCTGATACAAAAAGACTTAACTAGCTATGTCTGCATTTCAGTGGTTTCTAAATTTTAATAGAAGATTTAATTCTGAATTAAGAGTACAACTTACTTATATTCTCCAAGAATGAAATAAATCAGTTAATAATAGTGAAATAAATTAATTTATCTACATTTCTTCAATAAAGCTCTCCCATAAATCTTAAAGGCTTTTCTGTAATAAGCTATATTCTAAAAGTAAATTACTTAGTGTGTAATGTCTCGTTAATCATTAAATAAAACATAACCTCCAATAGCAGAGCATTCATTAACTTCCTGAAACTTTTAACATGGCAAAGGAACAGTTGTACAATAATGCAGTCAGATAATTTTGAAGTTATATAAAAAATCTGACCCAACAGTATCACTTCTAGATGGGCTATCAAAACCATCCTAGAAAAAAATGGTTATGCTAAAGTTCTAATGCTCTATTAAAACTTGCTGGAGAGTGGTCCAAGGTTTACTTCCCAACTGGGTCTGACAATTGAGCTGACTGAAAGCAGCAGTGAGGGGTATAGTGTGAAGCTTCAAGCTTTTCTGGTGCAAAGACCTTTAGGAAAAACTACCCAGTAAAAGCCATGCCCATAGCTCAAGTTCAGAAATGGAACCAACCTTCATAGCTTGTTCAAGCTTTGCAGATAAACTCGCCACAGCTTTCTGAGCACGCTCATACTCTTCCCGCTGGCGTTTCAAAATTGGTGCTTTGGCTTCTACTTCTTTTACTATCTCATCTAGATATTTATTAATTCTTTTATTTTCTAGTTTCTCCAAAAGCAACTGATCTTGAGTTTCCACATAAGCATTATATAACTGGAAGGAGAAAAGGTGGTCATTTCACTAAGCTGAAGTGTAACAACAGTAGTATATGGTCTATGGGGGCTCATAGTAAATAATCCATACCAGTTACAAAAAAATATGTTACATGACATATACAAAGAACTATAAACACTTTAAAAATTCATTGTTTGGACTTATTTCTTACTTTTAATCATATGCATATGTGTGTGGGGTAGGGAGGGGCTGTGCATGTGAGTGAAGGTGTTTGAGGGAGCAAGATGGTAGATCCTTGGAGCTGAAGCAGGCTGTTGTGAAGTGCCTGACATGGGTGCTAGGAATTACTACTCTGCAAGAGTAGTCGGAACTTTTAACTACTGAAGCACCTCTTTAGCTTCAGCATCCCCCTCCTTTCATTTTTAAAATATTTGTTATTGCATGTGTGCGAAGATGTATCTACGTGTGTAGGTGCATGCCACACTGTGTATGTGGAGGTCAGATGACAACTTTTGTGAGCTGGTTCTCATCATAGGTTTTGAGCACAGAATTAAGTCTGTCAGACTGCAAGCTCAAGTGCTTTTACCCATGGAATCACCTCCTGGGCCAAAGAACACCTCTTCAGAAATGATCTACTAATCACCAGGTAAGGTAAGACATCTGAGCACTTCTGTAATAATGAACACAACCTAGTATGTATCTTTACCTCAGTTAATTTCATGCCAGGCTTTACAATCTTAGCTACAGCTGCTGCAGTGGGAGACATGGCTGCAAGCTCTTCTTCAGACAATATAGCCCCTGTGCAAAATTGTAAAACAGAAAGGTACCAATAAATATTTAAAGTGAAAGGTAAGTGACATTAAACATATTTTACTTATATTTCAAATATAACACAAATATGAGGACCACATAATGATTATAACTAACTGCTCTAGAAATTAATAATCAGATGTAATCAAATGGTACTTTTATTTGATGATGTTCAAGACATATAGTGTTATTTTTCAAATAAGCAATTAAGTTTTTTATACTGAAGCATAAAGGAGATGCTATTATTTAAGATGCCATGTTCGAGAGGGTCTAGCGGTTCAAGGAGTTAACAAGTATGTGTTAGTCGTACCTTTACGTTTTGTGGCAGAAAGCAGGTCATTTGCATTCTCTAGTTCTTTTTCCAACTTTCCTATTTTCTCCAGCAATTCCTTTTCCATATGGTCTTTTGATTCTTCGGCTTGTAGAAGATGATCTTGTATTGTTTTGTTGGCTAAATATATTTTTAAGGACAGAATATTGAAACATTAACCATAACATAGGAAGAATCTTTCCCCTTGGAGACAACATTAAATTATTAATAGGCCACATTTGATGGTTATTATCCACTGGAAGTGCTGGCTCTCTTTATCAGCCTTGAAAAGTTTCAGTCTGGGGGCTGGAGAGATGGCTCAGCGGTTAACAAAACTGACTGCTCTTCCAGAGGATCGGGGTTCGATTCCCAGTACCCACATGGCAGCTCACAATTGTCTGTAATTCCAATTCCCAGTTCCAGGCAAACACAAAGGCAAAATAAATATAAATAAATAAAGTTTATTTAATATAAAAAAACTGGGGAAAAAAAAAAAAGGTACAGTCTGGTGGACATAGTCTCTTTTTAACATTCTCACCAATGAGAACACAAGAGCATATAACTATGAATGGCAGAAAAGGTGATACTAAGCACATCTCTGAAAACAATTTTGGCCATTAGCTTAAAACATACGAACTAAGTAGAAAAGGTAATTAAACATAAAGATCATAAACACTGTTGGCGTTTTCATTTTCTTGAATTCCATATTATAGATTTAACTGTGGCTTGAAAATAATCAGAAAATAAAATTATACCTGTACTGAATATGTAGACTATTTTGTCATCATCTCATATGAAATAAAGCAAACTACTTACATTGTATTAGGTACCGTGAAACCTAAAGTTGACTTAAGGGAGGCAGGCAGATGTGTGCAGGTTACAAGTGAGTGCTACACCATTTTAATAAGAGAACTGAATATCTTTTAAGTATCCTTGATGATCCTGTCACTAATTCTTCAGATATAGGTAATCAGATTATCTGAGGTTTGTCATTCAGTGAATCAGAGTATCTCTAAGATCATGTAAGAATTTATATCCACTATGGGATGATTAATTTAAATACAGAGAGGAGAGGAGAAGGTTAAGAGGGTAGAGGGAGGGAGGAAGGCGGGGAGAGTGTGTGTGTGTGCTAGTTAACCTCCAAGGCTTAACAACTGACAACTTAAGGCAAACTTAACAGCGTAAGAAGAGCACCCAAACTGTTCTAAGATGAAAGAGGGAACAAGCCACCATCTTAGCCCTTTATTTGATTTAAAATAAATTTTCTGAGTCTAGGCTCTTTATTTCATACCAAATTTTGTCCCCAATAAAGTCATGCCTTAAAGTTAAGCCAGCTACACAAATACAAAGAAATGTACTTTTTAAACCCCAAACAAATTATCTTCTCATACTCTACATCTTACCTTCTCCAGCTTCTTTCAGAAGTTTGTGCAGCTCATCCACGGCCCGAGTCAGTTCATTGCTCTTGGCCTCAGAATCATCAGCCGCACTCTAGAAGTTAATCACAAAGTCACCACCAGCCAAGAATCCAACACTGGGATGTTAATGTGTGTGGTTGAGTATTTACCTTGTATAGATTAGAGAGTTTTATGTGAGCGTTTAATTCATTGTGGAATTTCTCTTCCATACTGGCCTGTTGTTCTTTGGCCTAAAATAAGATAGAAGCCCAATTTTATCAAATCTGTATACTAGTAAGCATAGCTGGAACTATTTAAGATATTTATGAAACATCAAGACAAAAAGTTCACTTTGTAAGGATAACAAATGAAACAGATTTCTGATAGTAAATTACTTGGAGGATAAAATACTTTTAAAGCAAAACTATAAAATTAAAAAGAACTCACACTATTTTTATACATAGTATTTACAGTGTGTAACTGCTATTTATGATTCTACTCTACCTAGTAAAAATTGAAGAATTCTGGTTGTTTTAAGGGGGCTAGAGAAAGATGAAACCATGGAATCAGACAGGTGTGATAGTACAGGCAGATAATCCTATCACTCAGGACTTAAGGGGATTATGAATCTGAGGTCACCTTGAGCTACAGAAGTGGGTCCAGACCATCCTGGGAAACACCGTAAGAACGTATCCAAAAAATAAAAAAATGTTGTTAAATAACACCAGTATACATGCTTTAATATATTTGTCAATGAACCTTATTCCAGGGACTGGTACATAACTCCATTGTTATTGTTGGGGTCTGAGACTCCAGTAATAATCCAAAGAAGGAGAGTTTGACTAGAGCTCTGATTCCCAGCACTGTATAAAAGCAGCTCTAATGGGAGCACACCTCTAATCCCAGAACTCTGGAGATGGAAACAGGTTTAAAAGTTTAAGGCTAAAGCTGGTGATGAATGCCTTTAATCCCAGAATTTGGGAGACAGAGGCAAATGAATCTGTGAGTCCAAGGCCAGCCTAGTATACAGAGCAAATTCCAGGACAGCCAGAGTTAACCAGAGAAGCCTTCAAAAAGCCGAAAACAAAACAAAAGCTCAAGGCTCTCCTTGGTTCCATAGCAAGCCATAATTAAAGTCAGCAGAGGCTTCATGAGCCTTCTTCTGAAACCAAACTAAACCAAACCACACAAAATATAAAGTATTCTTAAGTGCTCGTATGTACCTCTTTTAATTTTGTCAGTAAATCCTCTACATGTTTCTGAAGATGTTCATTTGATGTTTTTAAGCCATTCATCTGTTCTTCTAGTCTCAAAACCTAGAAACAAATAGGGGAAGATGTCATAGCTACTAGTTCAACTTAATAGGAAGTTTGTACTATCAAAAGTGAAATAACCTCCTCTAAAAAAGGTCATTTATAAGTATGCATAGTTAAGAAAATAAGATGTTTTTTCTGTCATCTGCCCACAATGTAGTGAAATCCCTTGGTTAAACACTCCAGCCTCCACAATGTTCCTGTGCAAGCCCATAGGCCAAGCAACCATGGAGCCAAGCAACCATGGACTGTACCCTATGAGTGCAGAGACAATAGTCTCTAAGAAAGCATCAAGGGGACAGGAAAAGGCTCTGAATAGATCCCTGTGCCTTTTGCTATTTTACGACTGGAGAACAGTATTCCTGCTTTGTACAGGACATCACTGAGCACACTTGGTCACCAGTAGCAGGAGAAAGACCATCTCTAGTTCAGACAGTGGATGTAACTGAAAATAGTTTACTTTTGAGGAAATCCACTGAAAAGATTCTCATAAAATTACAAGTTTCACATAATTTTAAGACCAACTGGATTTGATGAAAGAAGCCAAATATGACCCATAACAGCCAGTCCTTTCATGATGTACAACCTGGCAACCACTGCAGAGAAAGAATCTTGAACTTTGGTAGAGGTCCATACCAAACTCTTAGCACCTATGAAAATTGCAGGTTTCTCTCCAGAGTTCTGGGACTGTATGCCCAGTGCATACCCTCAAAGGAAACCTCACAAAGAGGTTCCCTAGAATTATACAACACTATTGGCCCCGGAGATTATGCAATAAGACTTCTTTGCCACAAAACCTTTGTTCTTCTTTCTCTTTTACATACATAGGCCACATCCCTGCTCACCCATGGTAAGATTTCCTAATTGACACCATTCTCAGGAAACTTTACAGAATACTTGATATATACCCAGTATCCATATGTATCCTTATGTGGTCTTAGAGATCCTCTATTTAACCTAATGACATTATAAACATAGACCTTTATATAGGCTTTAGGCTTTTAGATCCACACATAAATTCCTTGTTAAAATTTCAAACTAGCAAAAACTATAGACAAAGTTTCATAGTTAAATTATTCCAAAGACAATAAAATTCAAGCTAAATATTAATCATATGTAGATAAACTTATAACCCTAATTCTTTTGTCATTAGCACACAACCAAACAATAATTTAATATTAGAGCACAGGGTGGATGCTAATAAGGCTTCCATATTAATAACTCCTAATGCATCAGGATTTCACAGTGAATTGTCTGATTTGGGTCCTAAGGATGTATTTTTAATCTGAGGAATTAGCAAAAATCACCCATATTCAAGCAACTCAATGTCTCAAGGACTGAAAAATAAGATAATGCTGTTAAGAAATTTTAATGGTACCATTGTTGCTCCAGTGACAAACTGGACATAGTTATAGGAGTTTGCCAGAAGGTCCAACTGCATTTAAATGGTCACTGTGTAGAAGTATGCTTTACGTGCCATAATTATAAATGAAGTTATGATAAGTAATCTTCTGAACATTAATTATTGTACGTGTGTCTACTTGAGTTTAGTACTGACCTAAAAACCTTTTTCAAACTCCTTGTGAAAACTGTTTTAGATACAATTATCTAAACAACGTAACCTGCACAATGAGGAGTGTGCCTAACAACAGCACCTGCTATCCAACAGTAAACACAGGTGGTATTGTAAAAACTACAAGGCACAGTGTAAAAAATCAACAGAGTTAAAACACAGGGACTCCTCTTACAGGTCAATCTTCACTCAATGCTCACTTCTTTGACTTGTCATGAAACATATTTTAGTCTCTTGGAACTACCTTCACAATAGTAATCATAGTAGTCTCCTATGTTTGTGTGCAGCTGTTCAGCTCACCAAATGTCTCAGTTCAGTAAGAACAACAAGAAAACAGACATTCATCTGAGCCTATATTACTGTAGTAAGAGAGTGGGGGCAAAGGCTCTAGGGTTCATCAGTTCATCAGCCTGATGCACTCTTTGTGTTTTGCTTCCATTGTGATGCAATGCAAATTAACCTAGTATATTTTAAGCCACAACCTTAAAAAGTAAGTAACAAAAGAAAATTAATTGACAAATAATGTGTTTGAATGTAACTTACAAAAAGTTAAGGCTATTTTTTATTAATATTTTTGGAAAGAAAGGTGTATTATTAGAGTAGGGGGTATATGTTGTCACCAAAAATCTTGTAAATTCTTTATTTCCCTAGGTAATAAAGGTGAGTTCTATTATTCACATTCCCATAAGTTTTGTAACTAACCAGGTAGAACACTGTCACTTAATGAATTTACAAATGCCATGTCTAATATAAAAAAGATAATTTTACTACTCACCTCTTCTTTTTTGTTTTCAAGATTACACTTAAGTTCCAGAATTTCATTTCCTTTTTCTCTTCCTAGAGCCAATAGCTCATCCGTTTTGGTTTTCAATTCTGTATTGAGCCATGAATTCTGGTTGTGTAGCAATTCCTTTTCTTGTTCTAAGCGTTTTTCTCGGTACTAAATTTTTTTTAAAAAAATAACATTAAGTGTAACAATTTTTAAAAAAACTTTTAAACATTTGTAGCTCAGGGACACATGCATTTTATTTCAGAATAGAAACATAGATTATAAGTAAGAATAAAAAATACAGTAACAAATAGATCCTTAGTTGTATTGAGTCTACATCCACTGAGAATCAATTACTTGCCTTCACAGCAACATCAGATGCTTGAAGTTCATCCAACTTTAATTGAAGTTCACCCTTGGTCGTATTGCTTTCTTTAAGCTTTTCATTTAGACGTTTAACATCCTCTAGAAAAAGAGAATGAGCATGAGCATTTGAAAATAATGACTAGCTAACACTCACAGGAAGTTAACTAAGTGTCAAAATATGTTGCTAGAAATGTAAATCCTTAACAAAATAAGCGGTTCTCAACTCCCCTACTTTAGCTTGGTTTTGTCAGTTAATTACAAACTAAATTTTTATTGAAAACCTTTTAAATTTATTCTGTGTGTGTGTGTGAAAGAGAGAGAGAGAGAGAGGCAGAGAAGAAGAGAAACAGAGAGGCAGAGAGAATGCCCTAGAACTGGAGTTACTAGTAATTGATTTGGGAACCAAATTCTAGTGCATTAGACAGCAGTAAATGCTCTTAACTACTGAGTCATCTCTCCATCCCTTAAGTGTAATTGCCACAAGTAGGCAGATTCAAAATTTGTACACCCACCTAAGTGAATTAATTTAACTGGTTACTTAACCTTATAAATACCTAACATTAAACCTAACTTTCCAGCTAAATTGCTAAAGAGCTATTCAAGTTTAAAAAATAATCATTTAATTTAAAAGGTAAAGACAAACATTAAAATCTATTAAAAAAGCAGACTTGACATTTCTTGTTCTTCAGTATCAATGTTTTTATGAAAATAACTTGTTTAATCCTAATCACCACTACCTAGGTAATCAATACAATCAACAAATACCCTCAAGTCATTCTTCTGAGACTGGAAAAGCAGGCACCAGGCAGAGTATTACAACACAACATAGATATATGAACATTTTTTCTTATTTATTAAAAAAGCCCAAGGAATTAATAACTATTCATATTAACTATTAATAATTAACTGTTTGAAACTCATTTTTTGACAAATATATCAAACATAGTATGCTGAAACATTTTATATTCCTAACTCTTAAATTCAGAGGTTTTTTTTCAAGTGTGTCTAATATATTTTGGTAGTTTCATCCACTATTTGCCCCTCACCTCCTTCTTTTTCTGCTGATAGCCTTCTTCACAGAAGTCCAGGTTTAACCTAGCACCAACCCTGTCATGACTTCTTTTCACAGTCCACTGAATTTAAATATGGTTGCTTGCACTCATGAACTCACTGCAGATACAGGTGCCTACACAGCACTGGTAGAGACTGGGGCCTGTTAGTATTTCATCACAGAAGGTTATGGGACTCAGGGGTTTTCACCCCTCCCTGAAGTTCTGGCAGCTAATGGTTGCTGAGGGAAGGTGTTTTCTTTAGTGTGCAGCCAATGGCAAGCTGCCCAAGCTTCAGTTTGTTTGAAAACACTGGCTTTTAGATTCTAAGATAAAGTGAAGGGAAGTTCAGCCTTTACAACTGTATAATTAAAATGCTTTCAACTTGGTATTATGAATAGCACTGTAGGAACCAGGCATGGTGGCATATACTTGTAATCCTAGCACTTGGGAGAATAAATCTGTAGTCAGCTTGAGCTATTAAGTGAGTATGAAAAGGATGGGAAAACTAAACAAGACTAAATAAATAAATACTATTGTATTATAGAGTTGTATATGTAAAACTTAGCTCCAATTACAATTAGTCTGTTTTCATGGGTAGACTTCCTAGGTACTTAAAACTTTATTTATTTAAAGACAGGGATCTAGCTGCCAGACAGTTTATTAGGCAGACTGAACTAGGCTGGCACAAACTCAGATCTGGCAGGCATCAATCATATATATCACCTGCCTTTAAACTGCAGCACTCAGGCAAGTGACATGATGCCTAACCAGTCTCTTGATAATGACTTCAAGGTAAGTAAATGGACAAAACAATAGGATTACACTGAACTCTTCCACACTAAATAACAACAAAAAAATCAGCAACAGAAGTAATTCTTAGTACCACCAGTAACAAAGAATTGAGCTAAAGGCACAAACATTTCTTCATACCTGCTAAATATTCAACTTCCTGAGATAGTCTCTCATTGGTTCTGATTAGGTCTCTTTTTTCAGCTTCTAACTCTTCCTTTGCTCTTGTAAACTGGCTCTGTCAAACCAAGAAACATCATGTTACAAGAACATATGTTGAAGAATCAACACAGGTGCTTGAATCACCATTTCAATTAACATTAGCAGTTACTTAAAAATGTTTTTATTTTCCTTTACAACTTAGGTATTAACGAGATACAATTACTCATAATCCCAACACCTCTATCTATATTTGATTTTTAAAATCATTTTAAATTTGTGTCATTTATCACATGAAAGTATCCTAATTACTTACATAGCTTTAATATTTAGGTATTTAATAAACTTCTAATTTGTTTGTCTTCAAAAATAAGTAGAGACATATCACTGCATTTGTACTTCAGTTCAAACTATTTCTCAAAGGAGGTCAACAGCCAGCCATTTGAATGCTTTTAGAGTTATAAGCAATAATACCAATTACTTTAACTAGGTCTGCAAACAGTGGGAGGTGAATCGTATGCCAACACATGGAGATGAAACATAATTTATTGCTTTAACCTGTACTTTTTTGTTACTACAAACATTTTGTGCTCTCATTATCTATGTAACATAGTTTCTTCGCATGTATTTCTGTTTAGCAATTTCCTTATCTGAAAGTAGTCATATATTAAAAACAGACTTAATGGCTTATTTGCATATTTTCCTATAGAGAATGTTAAACTTCAAATAAAAACAATTTCCACTTTCTGTTACATGCTGAGAAACAATTATGTCTCCATTCATTATTTTCATATATTTCCTTTGCCTCTATTTCTTTAACACTTTTTAAAAAAGATTTATTTATTTAGAGTGGGACCCTGATTAAAAATATTAATTTCCTCCCCCCCTCCAAACAAGGGCCAGAGTGGTAGGTGGCTCAGGAAATGAGGTGCCTGCTGTGAATTCTTGATTGCTCTTTACTTACATTGAGGCAATGTTTCAATTGAAACCAGAGCTCACCAAGACAGATAACCTATACTGTTATTATAGTCTAGTTCAGGAATCACCTAGTCCTTCCTGTCCTAAAATAATAAAATGGCAGCTACACCCACCAACATTTACGTGGGTTTTGAGGATTCAAACTCTGGTTCTCATGCTCGATACATGTGTCAGGGTTTAACTGCTGAGCCATCTCCCCAGCCTCATGGTAAGTCCCTGAAATCTCTTTAAATTCAGTTTGTATTTAAAGTGTACAACATATAGAATCACACAAAATGATTACTATAGTTAAGTGATCATTTGTTTAACCAGAGTAGCTAGAAAAGTCTATGATTTCACCAATAGTTTATTATTGTTTATTAACTATAGTCCTCATATATAATATTCAATCTCTAGACTTTTTCATTCTATATATCTGTTCCTTCAGTCTTCCACACCACCAATCAGCTTTATCCCTATTTCCATATACTAGATTAACTTCTTTTATGATTCTACATAAGCTGTTTTTCTCTGTATGACTTATTTCACATGTTCTCTATATATCCACCCATTTTGTGGATGGATATACAGACAAAACGACAGGTTTTGTAGGCCAAATATTATATTGTAAATACACATACACCAGATTTTCTTTATCATTTGTCTGTGACCAACTATAGGTTGCTCCCATACTTTGATTCATGCAGCAAACAAAGATAAGTATTAACCATCTTTACAAGGTGGAGATTCTTTTTCTTTGCTTATTATTACCAGGAGAGGGGCTGGTAGGTTACAGAATATTTCTATATTTAGCTTGTGAACAACTATATTCTTTGTACCAAGCTACATATAAATCAACATATAAGAAATGCTCCCCTTTCTCTGTATTCCTGACAACATTTAATACTTGTATCTTTCATAACAACATACGGTATGTTCATGTATTTTTCTTACTCGCTTTATAATTAATGACTGAGACCTTTTTCATACACCCAATAATTTCTGTCTTTTTTGAAGAACAGTCAAGTTCTTTGTCCATTTTCAAAGAAAATTATTTGTTTCTACTACTTCTGAGGATCTTCAAGAAATTTGGATATCAGGCCCTTAATGAATATTTTCCTCCCATTTCTGGTAGCTACTGCTTTGATTTATTTCCTTTGTAGTACACAGGTTTTCAGTTTGCTGTGATCACAATTATTTTTGTTCTTGTAACTTAAACATTCAGTGTGATTTCCAAAAAGTCTATCATCAAATTAAAAAATAAACAGTTTTGCCTTCTACTTTTATAGCATAAAAAATAAATAAATTAAAAAAACCAAAAGACTACCACCACCACCAAAAAAGCACCAGTTTTCTGTTGATTATATAGTCCATATTCATTCTGTTACTTTTCTGTCTTTAAGGAACACAATTCCTCAGATGTAACAATTTCTGTATTTTGTTCTTTGTTGTCCTTGTAAGAAATTAACAGGAAGCATACTTTTACCTCTCAGACTTCTATATACTGTTGGTCTATGTTCTTGTTATGCCAATATAAAATCATACTATTTTGCTTACTCTGCTCTGCATTATATATTTGAAATCAAGAAATATCACATATCCAAATTTGCTGGTTTTTTTTAGCACTGCTTTGGCTATTTGGGATTTGTGTTTTATGAAAATTTTAGATTTTTCCTATGTCAGTTAAGAATACTACTGAAATTTAATATTCTAATATAAGAACTGTGTATGTGGCATAAACCTATAAGCCTAAGAACTCAGGAGACTCTGACTGAAGGATTATGAGTTCCAGGCCAATCTGTGCTAATAGGCTGAATTTATATATACTGCTTTGGATAGGAGTCACTATTCTTCCACATTATGAGAGATATTTTACTTGTGTCTTCCTTACTTTATTTCATCAACATCTTATAGTTATTTACAAACCTTCATCTTTATTTAAACTTACTTCTAAATACACTTAAAAATGTCTTCATAAATGGACTTTAATTTTTAAACAATAGGTCATTATATGTAGAGAGCTTACACTTAGTTCAAACACATTTTTCATGGAATTTCTGACATTTTCTCAACATAAGATCATAGCAGCTCCAACTAGAAATGACTTCTAAATAATTTATAATTCTTTCATAGTAATCTGGATGTCCTGTTTCTTTATTATGTCTATTCTTGTTATTTCTGTTATACAGATATGGAAAGAGTAGGTTCCCTGCTTACACAGGAACTTCATGAAATAGCTATCAGATGTTTCCTAGAAATCTTTCTCATCAAGAAATCAGTTGTTACAGCTTGGATCCCAAATGGCCATCCCAAGACTGTAGTTTTGTTCCAGTCTGTGGCTAACCTATTATTAGCTATTATTGCTAAGTGACATTAACTTCTTGAAGTAGGTCCTAACATGAAGTTTTCTTAGGTCACTGCGAGTGTGTTGTCTTTGAAGGAAAATGTAGAACTTTAGATCCTGCTTTTTCTTTTGCATCGTATACTGAGGTGAAGCTTCTTCCACCACATTCTTCCTACCTTAGTGTGTGGCTTGCCATAGGCTCAAATTAATAGAGCAAATTGGTTATGAACTGAAACATGTAAAGTGTGTGAGAGATTTGTATGTTTATCACTGTTTAGGAGGGTTGGTTGCAAGTTGTTATTGGTCATGGTCAGTGAGGAAACTAAAGAAAGGAGCTTAGATTCAAGAATCTTTTTTTTTTTAAGAAATGATAGAATAAGAGATTATTGAATCTACTTTTAAACTAAAAAATTATTAACCTCAAATATTTTACATTGGCATGGATTTTTGTATATTGATACAAATTTAAGGTTATTTTTGTTTTAATATATTGTATATGTCTCTACTCTTGTTTAATGTATTGTGTCTTTCTAGTTCATTTTCAAATGTAAAGTTCTAGTTCTTAAAGGCTTTTATTATACACTGTTTATGATAATTAAGAAATGTAGGTTAGTGGTTAGTCATCTATAACAATCATACTTGTAGCATGTAAGAGTGTTTTCAATGTAAACAGAGACATATTTTAGATAGGTAATCTTCAAACATTTCAGAGACCTACAGAATATGGCATTTAAGATGTTTTAAGGCTTTTCTTGATAGTGAGACACGTCTGTTCCTGACAGTACCAATGTACTTCAAAAAAGAAAAGATGGTGGCCATCAAAGAACCTCCATATGGAGCTTGCTTTCTTTGTAGTAAAGTTAGCCACTGGGCAAAGAACTTGCCCTTGCCTTGACACTGATGGCACACTGTCGAAATGCATAAGCATTTCACAAAAGAATAGAACTGCCAAACTGCCAAGACAAGGTAGGACAGTCCTTCTTTCAGTTTTCCTGTTTCACAAAAAAGCCTGTCAGATATTTTAGGCATGTAGGCTGAAGATAGAAACCCCAACATTGCAGAGCAACTATTTATTCAGGCAGCCAGTTGTTTCTGTCATTTCTATAGTTTTAAAAGTTGTTTGCTCTACACTTCCTATATACTTAGGTAATATTTTTTTATCCTTCTTTGGTCTCTAATGAGGGTTGAAGACTAGATAATTAAACTGTCTTCTTTGTTGCCAAATTCAAAAAAGAAATATAAGAGACATAAAGTTTATAAAGGTCAAGAAATACAAAAGCTTAAGTTGTTTATCTAAGAAATGTTTTAAGGTTTAAAAAGATATTTTTAGAATAGTAATACAAGCTATGATATAAACAGTTTAGGCATAAAATTTTGGACTCATCAAGATAGGATAGATAAAAGAGTATTTGCTCTGAAATTGCCAAATACAAATGGACACTGTAAATGTAATTCTTACCTGATAACTGTTATTCTATATAGTTTTACTGTGTTAGTTAAACTCTTTATTTAAACAAAAAGTGGGAAATGTTGCAGAATGTTTTTTACACTGTGAAGATATGTCTTTTGATTGGTTTAGTAAAGAGATGAATGGCCAATATCTAGGCAGCAAGAGGTTAGGCGGAACTACTGAGGACAACAAGGTCTTTAGGAAGAAAGGTACCAGATGCCGAGGCAGCAGGATAGGTAGTATGAAGATGAAGCAAAGAGCCTCATGGAAGAATGTAGATTAAAAAATATAGGTTAATTTAAATTATAAGAACTAGTTAGGAACAAGCTTAAGCCAAGGTCAAGCTTTTCTAATTAATAATAAATCTCTGTGTTGTTATTGGCCAGCTGGTGGTCCCACAAAAGATAGTCCAACAAGAACGTTTGCTACAGCTGTCAGTGAAAATAAACGTTGCACCTTATGCTCTATGTGATGTTTCATTACAGTAACTAGTAGAAAGATGGGTTATAAAACAGTTAAACACATTATTTTCTGGCTGTCAGTTTTGTTTTATTAACCTGTGTCTATGCCTGTGCCCATTGTTCTTTGAGATTATAGACATCACTGTTGCTGATGTTTTTAAAATTAAACTAAGAACCAGTATTAAACTAAGAACCAGTATCAGGATCTCGTATTAAAGCCCATACAAATTTGGAAAACCACCTTACCCAAGAACATGCTATTATTCTTCCACATATAAATATGATTTTAAAATTTCAGAAAACTATGTTTTTCTAATACTGAGCCAAATAACAAACTTCACATTAAAAATTTTCAAGTGTTTCTTAAAAAATTTGAGTCTCAAATCAAATGTAATTTTTAAGATGTAGTTATATATGGTTAAAAAAAGACTAGGTATAACTATTAAAAACACAATAACAACCATTTTTATTGTTACTTTAAAGAAATAGTTCTGAGTGTCGAGTTACCCAGTTCCCTAACTATCAAAGCACAGTGAATGGTAGGCTACAGTTGCCAGTTAACAGATAATAAAAAAATCAATTTTGAGAAATTGTACATACACATTTCTATATACATATCTGTCAGCAGCTTCTAGTAGAACATTTCACCTTCCACTGACTAGTTTCCAATACATAAAAACAGAACAGAAAATTTTTAAGTATCATAACTGCAGTCAGCCTTATTTATTGGATAGAGCCTTACCTGAATGCCTAGATTACGATCTTGAGCCGTTTCAAGTTCTTTGTTTTTCTCAGTTAACACTTTTACTTGGTTATCTAGAGAAAAGGAACGTAATATACACAGATGAGTTACCTTAAAACTGGCATTTTTACCCAAGGGCCACCATTACACATTTTTAAATGAATTATAGTCCATAAAAACTGATTTATAAGCATATTCCAAGTTTGAGAAAACAATCTAATCTTATTATATTCCAGACCAAAAGTTTAAATACACTACAATCAAACATAATAATTCTCCCAGTTGAGTAGTAAAATTAGCAATGTCAGTTTTTCAATACCATTTTCTATTTAAGTTTATATAAAATAAATCAAGGTCAGGAATAAAATAAATCAAGGTCAGGATCAATATACATAATGTAATTTGATAATTACATAAAATGCATTCATTACATATCACAGTGAACATCTACAATTCTGTGCCTTTTTTATCATTAAGAAGTGTACCTTTCTTATAGAAGAAGAAATTGTTTTTACTTTATACTCATGATGAGTATACACTCAGTTACATAGAAAAAAATACACACTTGAGAAAATTTCTTTCATGAAAGCGTTTAAAGCCAAGTATAGCAGTACACACTTATATTCCCAGCACCTGGGAGGCAGAGGCACAAGGATGGCTCTAAGGTCAAAGCCAGCCTACCCTACAAGGTGAGTTTAGGGCTACTCAGAGCAATCTAATCAGACCTGGCCTCAAAAAAAGAAAACGCTATTATATAACAATCTAGAGATTTAAAAGATCTATTTTTATTTATGTGCACATATGCCATCTGTGCTGAGGACGTCGTATGTGTGAAGGTGCCCAAGGAAGCCAGAAGAAGCTTTCACATGCCCTGGGGCTAGAATTTTAGCTCCAGTCTGGCAGCTGGGAACTGAACTTGGCTCAGCTTGTCCTCTTAATCACTTGACTTGAATCACCTCCCCAGTCTTAAGGAAAATAAATAACAAATAACAATTACTCTAAATTTTCTATTTTGTTTTACTTACTACCTTCCAAGCGTTCACATCTTTAACTGTATACACACACTTCAAATACAATTGTCCATTCTAAAAAAGGACTGTCTCATCTTTGTCTATGTTCATCCTTGTCTTCTCTAAACGCCTCATTAAAAAAGGTGTAATTACAGTCATTCTCCTAAAATTCTTTAGTATCAGTTTTGGACACGCTTTATTATGCCCTGTTAAGGAAAAGTAATGTGTGTATAAGTATGTATGTGTAATACATATCTTTCTTTAAATGTTAGTGTATCAAAAGTAGCTAAACAGAGAAAAAGGTGGTTCATTTAATCACTTGATTATGAGTTTCTTATGTTCCTTCTCTATGAAGTCAAATCAAATCAAACTACATTTAAAGAGCTTTATAAGGCTTTCCCTTAAGTTTTATTCTGTCATAAGCAAAACACAAAAAGCAGCATCCGCTGTAAGCTTTAGTTATGGTCCATCTCAAGAATTAGGCTTTCTAGAAGAAATATGACGAAATTTGTCATTATAAAAGCTGTATCAAAGTAAATAAAATCAGATTTTAATTTTCCAATAGGAAAGCAAATCACAATTTAAATCTTCAAGTATATATTTTACCTATTTAAAACATGGATACAAACATGTGCAAACCTATAGAAATAAACACACATGGGCCTAGCAATTTTCATCCTTTCAGAAAAACTGCATGATAGTTAAGTGTGGAGAAACCACTTTTTAATGTCAAAGTCTGAATTAGAGAGCAATTCTCTCAACTGGACTGTGACAATCTATGTCCTCACCAAGTCTTTATTGTTTAAGTGAAAAACAAATTATCACTATGAATAGCAAAGACCAATGTGTGAGTTTTAGGGACAGAGATAGGGAGGGGGTTGAGAGAGGCACAGAACTGAAAGTCTTTATTACTAGGAGTAGGAGGCAAAGCTATAGTCCTTTCAGAGAGAGCTGTGGGCTTTTTGGTTTTGTTTTTTGATTCTTTGTGAGAAAACAGTGAGAAGTGTCTACCCTGAGTCTGATGTCACCATCAACTTAGACTAAAACCATTCTTTTTGTGGTTTGAGTGAAGGTGTGTGTTTGGAAGACCCCAGGCCATTTACAATGAGGAAACTAACACAGGAGTTATGAGAGACAGTGTCAGTCTGCCTCTGGGCCTAAAATCAGAGGAAGTGGGCGTGTCCTCAAGTGCCCTCAACTTGTTTGTAATCTTCTGTTTCACTATCTGAATGGAAAACCTGTTTCTAGAAGGCCTAAGATGCTACACAAAAGGAGTAACTGAACACCCATGAACAGTTATAAAGATGTAACTAAATACTTACTTAGCTTCTCCAGCTCCAGCCGCAAGTTCTGACACTCACGGGTTTCATTCACCAGCCTCTCCTGACTCTGAGATAACCTCTTCTCTATCTCAAAGTACTGTTGTTCTATGAAAGAAAAGTCCAAACATTAAGAGTAAAGTCAAGGACACATGCCCTCCAAAGCACTATTCATTTCTTAGAATACTGACTATATAACTTAAGATACAATAATGGGAAATCTAATCTCAATAATTAGATTTATCAATGGAAAGTACTTTCCTAATATTTTCAACTGACATATACAAGACAATAATGCCTAAAAGGAGATTCATAAATTAATTTCTTTTAAGCAGGCAACAATGTCATATCTTGGTATTTTCTCCAAACCTCGGGGGTTGCTAAACATTTAAAAATAAGTACTCAATAAGTTAAAATTTTTATTTAAAAACTGAGTTATTTTAAAGGTTTTATGTAAAACAGTTAAAAGACCATTTCTGTAACAACAAACCTGCAGACTTTTGACAAAGACACTGTGTGTGTAGAGACTTTTTATTGGACATATAAATTACTCAATATTTATTGTGTAAATTAATAGAACAATGTAGTGCATTATGCAAATTATTTATATTCACTAATTAACTGTATAATTCCAATGATCAACTTTGCTTGACAACTACACTTTATTGAAGTGAAAATTAATTCAGGTGTAAATTTCCAATCCTGACTAAAGCACAGCACCAATTCCCTCAATTAATGGTAAACCAAAACATGTAACAAGAAAAACTCTATTTTATTAACGGTAATTACTATTATCTTTAAATCAAACACATCCACAACTTTCTTATACAAAAACAACTATTAAGGCCATATAAGCAGATCTGTATATAATTTCTATCAATTTCCAACGTTCTGAGGGAAACTCATTTAGTACAATTTCACTGCTTTTTTTTTCCTAGTGATGTCTTGCATCCAAATTCATTTTTGTGCCCATCTACTTCGATATGAGATTACAGGACTGGGCTGGAGAGTGGTTGAGCCGTTAAAGGCTAGGCTCAAAACTAAAAATGTAAGAGACCACAAGGCAATACATACACTAAGAACAATGTATGGAATAAGTAAAATTGGTAAAGGCCTATAAATCCAGATGGGTAGAAAATAGGAAGAATGACTGTCATTTAAAGAACAAAAAAACCAAACAGGACCATGGTGGTGCACACCTTTGATCCTGGCACTTGGGAGGCAGGCTAATCTCTAAGAGTTCGAGGCCAGCATTGCACAGCTAAGATTGCTACACAGAAAAACCCTGTCTCGAAAAGTCAAAAAACAAAAAAAACCAAAAAACAAACCCCAAAACAAAACAAGACAAACCAGAATGAGATTAGGGTTGCAAAGTCTTATAGACCTAAAAATCTGGTGTAAATTAACCAAAATTCCCCACAATGGTATGTGGGCCCAAGTTAAGAGTTGAGATGAAGGTGGATTTAGATTTGGGAGGAGGAGGGATCGTTGCTTTTCTTTTTTAAAAAAATTACTCAGCAAGGAGAAAACATAAGGCCTAGAGCGAATATGGAGAGCCTGCAGGATGCTACTACCTGCCCACCTCGCAGAGTTATGATCACTTACCGCTTTCCACCTTAAATTTCTCATGCCGTCCCTTCAGGCCATCGATCTCGGACTGCTGATCAGCCAGGAACTTCTCAAGTTTGTTCTGGGTCGACTTAGGCAGCTTGTTCAGCTCCGGGCGCTCCAGCACTTGCTGCAACACCGCCGCCATGTCAGCGGGAGGAGGAACGAAGGAGCAAGGCGAAGCGCGGAAGCCACACGTCGGAGCCGCTCCGTCTGCAGCCTCGCTCGCAGGCTCCCTCGCGCCCGCCCGCCGGAGACTCCCGCGGCGGGACCCTGGGAAATAGAGTCCCGCCTTAGACGCAGCAAGGGCCGCGCCGCCGCGCCCTCGATGCGCACGCAACCGCCGAAAGCGAAGCACGCTGGGAAGGCGAGTTCACAGCGGGCTTCCGACCCAGCTTTTGCGTTCAACTGCCCCCAGACCCAAAGGCTCCTGGGAAATGTAGTACTTCTCACTGGCTTCAGCGAGCTCCTTCCCGCACCTCCCGTTCCACTTCCATCTTTCACCCCGTCTCAGGCTTTCCCGGTTCGGCTATGAGGAGTGTCCACGCGGTGGCGCTACAAGCGTGCTCAGCAACCATCTTCCTCCTCCTCTCCCCCCCAACCCCCAGGAGCAAGGCGACCTTACCGTCAAAACCCCGGGATGCCATGGCTACTCCTCTGTGGCCGCTTCTAGAAATCAGGCCACTAGAATGTCACGGCAGGGCGGATCGACGGGCTCAGGGCTACCGCCACACACTCAATGGTGCTCCGAGGGGGCGGGGTGAAGGCCACACTTGCTTTGATAGAAGATCCGAGGAGATGGGTGCGGGACGGCTCGCGTCATCAGCCTGCGCACGCTGGTGCCCTAGTTTGGAGTAGGAAGTGAAACGTCTACAGTCGCTTGCTGATGAGCTCATTGGCTACGGAAGTAGAACCTGAGTGGCATCTGACTCTTGAAGACAGCTAGCTGTTTGTACACTCACCTGAGTTCTCTTGCTGATAGAGGGTTCGAAGGATTACTTGGCCACGTGTGCACATTCTGAGAACAAGTGAGTCGACCTGGCAGTGTGTGTGAACTCGGGCACCAACAACTTTCTCTTCAAAGGGAGAAAGGAAAGGATCTAGTGTAGGGAACATATGGACAGTCACTCTGATGCACACTTGATGTCAAACTTCCTACAAGCAAGAGGGTTGGAGGTACTGAATATTCAGTGCGAATTAAAGTAGTAATCCAGTTGATATTTTTGACAAAAAAGAAATCAAGAAGAGTTTAAATGTAGTTTCTGTATTACGATGACATTGCAGAAGAAAATGTCTGATGTTGAGGTCTTTTTATATGAAAATGTTTTAAAACAATTGTCAAAATATCGTCTTGCCACAATAACAGGACTATGTTTGTTTCCAGATCATGTTTCAGCGCTTTCATGCTTTGTTTCATGCCTGGTTACTTTTCTGGAAGAATTTGTTGATTGAAAATAAGGGCTAGTACATGTCTGCGATCTCAGCAACCGGGAATAAGAGGCAGGAGGATTTTAATTCCAGTACAACCTGGGTTGATAGTCAGACCCTGTTCAGTGAAGGGGCTGGAAGGGATTAAGTTACTAGAGTTATATTAGGTTTCATCCACAATCTGGAGGAGACAACAGTATCTGTCCTTTGCAATGATTTAATTGAAGGACAGTATACATTGTTGGTGTGAGAGCTCAAATCCGGCCTTTCCCACACACCAGTTTTTTTTATTTGCAGGAATTATTTAATGTTTCCTTTTGATTTATGCATAAAACACAGATGGCAATAATAGTACTTGCCACTTGAGAGTATGTATTAAATGTCAATGCATGTGAAGTGCTTAGAATAATGCCCTGTGTTTAATGGAAGCCATATAGACAGTTGTCATTGTTGCATTACTGTTTACTTATGTGGCTTTTAAGTGACCAGTCTCATGTCAGCTGATTCTCTTTTGTACGTTCCCTCCCAGTACAATTTCTAGAGAGTAATAATTTTAAGATATATATGGTAAAGAAATGTGAAACTCTACTTCTTAATGAATGAATCAGAAATTTATCTTTAACATTTTAGAAATGAAAGGATGGAAGTTCAATAAATTAACATGGAAAATGTAGCTAACAAGTAGATCTAACATAAGAAATTAGATGTATTGGATAATGGTTTTATTATTTCCTTATTCAGTGAATGAGAAATAGCATTGATTTCTCATGGTTAATTGGTAATTGTGAATTTTATTATTGTTTTGTTTTCTTTCTGTTTTTTTTTTTTTGAGGCAGGTTTCAGTATTTAGATCTGATTGGCCTGGAACTAGATAACCTTGGCTGGCCTCCAATTCCTGGCATCCTCTGGAGTGCTGGATTCCAGGCATGCAGCACCATATATGCCTAGGAGTCTATCCTTCCTTTCTTTTTAAAAAAAATATTTTTGTTACTATTTTCCTTTTTTGTGCATATCTATGTGGGTATGCTACATTTGTGCAACCTCCAGAAGAGAGAATCAGATTGCCTCGAGTTGAATTTACAGGCATTTGTGCACCACTGGTCTTGGGTGCTAGGAACTAAACTCAAGTCCTATGGAAAAGCAACAAGCACTCTTTTAACGATTGTGCCATCTGTCTAGCCTCCAGGGAGCTGTTTCTTACAGCCCTGTACTCAAAATTCCAAAGCTACATTTCAGTTGTTCAAAAAAGAATGCCCTATTTAGTAACTAATCACTATAAGTCATGGGAAAATTGTCAGGATTTTATCACTTAACCACTTTTTTCCCTCTTTTACCTGTTTGTCCATGCTAAAACATTAAAAGTCACATTTTTTCCAAAATGCAAATTTATTTCTTGTAATTTAGGCTATTGAATTGGCTGTCGATAATGGGAAGAACCTACATTGTAGAAGAGACTGTTGGCCAGTATCTTTCAAACATCAATCTCCAGGGAAAATCTTTTGTATCTGGTTTTTTGATAGGACAGGTATGTATGTGTCTGTTACTCTACATATTGAAAACAACAAATTACTCATTAATTTAAATTAAGTGTGCCATTCAATAGTAAATTTAAGGTTGTATATGAAAGGAACATACATCTGAAAAAGGTAACCTAAGGAAATTTTTGAGTTAACATTTGAAAGGGAGAAAACCTGGCTGAAGTTTGAATAAGTAATTGCATTCCCTTGGTACTGTGAAAGTAACCTATAATGTCCAACTTCAAAATCTAAGTCTTCACTGAGCAGGTGTGTCATTTGGCTTTCTTTGTGTGTTGGACTGGATACGTAGCTTGCTCAGTTAGTACTTGCCCAACATACATAAAGCCCCAAGTTTCAGCCCCAGTGTTATTGGTAATTGTCAGCATGGTCAAAGGCAGGATCAGTTCTTCCCAGGTTCTTGGCCTCTTCCCCAAACAACTGAAAATAAGGACTCACTGATTTGCAGATGTGACAAGATAACTTTATAAGGAGCAAAGCAGTTTAGAGTTATTGTAGGCCAGATGAGTGAGAGTATCTAAATGTCCAAATAAGTGTTTGTGGCTTAGTTTTATGGGGTTCAAAAGAAGGAGATGCTGGATTCTAAGGAGGTAGTTTGAGTGATTACCTATTTTGATTGCTAGGTTACATAAGGTCTGATTTTATATCCCCTAATATACATGCCTCTCCCCATAATCCATCTGATTTAATTCAATTTAAATTAATTCATGGGCATAAGATTTTCCTCTAAAAGTTCACTTGATAGACAGTTTGTATCACTGCACATGCATCTAAAACCATTTTAGGCTGGTTGGACATTTCTGTTCTTTTTACTAGATATGTTGGAAATACACTTGAATAGAAACTGTCTAAAGTAATTGTTACCAAAGAAGGGAAATTTGTACTGTTCCTTAGAGATGGAAGTAATGTGTAGCTCAATATAAGTAGGGGCCTCAGGGTAAAGCTGCTAGGAGAGAGATGTTTGTGAATGGTCCCTACTGGTAAAGGAACTAGGCTACCAAGTATTATAAGATGGGGGTGGGGGGGCAAGTGAGTCATGAATAGGGTCCCAGGCTAAACTACTTTCTGTGCTCACCTGCCTCACTCTGCACCTCTTAGACCAGGCATTTTACCTTGTAGCCCAAACTACCCTGAACTTAGCATTCTCACTATAGGTGTGAACCACTATATCTAGCTCCATACTTTCTTATTTAGACAAAAGGGGGAGATGTAGTAGAGAGCAGGTACATCACCTTGACCTAGAGGTGTGGCCTCTTGGCCAGCATATGACTGAGATTCACCTATGACCATCAAGGCTGCAACATTAAGATGTGTCTAAAGACAACTTAAAATAAAATACACATAAGCACTCTCAGGCTCTTCTGCTTTTCGTTTGTCCTTAAAAAAATAGAAAAAAAGAAAAGAAAACAAGACCCGCTCTGTTAAGTTTCAACACATAGATCAGCTCAGCCTTCCTGTTTAATCCTTTATATTAGTAACTATTTCCCTATAACCCCTTAATAAATATTAACCTTTAAATTAATGGCCAATTATTTACCAGCTATACCATCCTGTCTTTATTTTTTCATTTCTGTAGTCTTTTTCTTCCTTTGATTAGAGCTCACTTTTGTCCTCTTCTGTCCTCTCAAGTTTGCTTTTTGCCTACAATGAATGTCAGTTTCTCTTTCTTTTCAAAATTCAGCATCTTAGGAAAGAAGAGATGCCTCAGTGTCAGGCATAGTGGCTCATGACTGTAGTCCTGGTACTTGGAAGGTGGAGGCAGACGAATCAGTCTTGGCTACATAGTGAGTCTGAGGCCAGCCTGGGCTATGTAAAATCTAGTTCCAAAACAAAATGAGAGAAGAGGTGGGGAAGACTTAATAAAAGAAGATATAGATATAGATTTTTATGATTTTTTTCAGTGTGTGTGTGTGTGTGTGTGTGTGTATGTGTGTATGCATGTGCATGTACACCCATGCATATGTGAGTACAGATGTCCAAAAAACCCAGAGGGGTTTGAGTTATAGGCCATTGTGAATTAGCAGGTGTGGTTGCTGGGAACTGAACCTGGTCTTCTGCAAGAGACTACTCACTATTTATTAAGACATATGCCTTTAATCAAGCCATACACTCTTGTACACATTTGAAAGTGATTTTTCTGGATATAATACTTATTTCAAGATGATAATCTCTAGGAATTTTAGTTATGTTTGGAGGTAACACCATTCTAACTACATTATGAGCCATATTAGCTAACTTAGGAGCCATGCTGTAGCAAAACTGAGATATCTTCTGGTCCATAAATGTATTTTTAGGTCTTTCACTTTTGATTACCATTTAACTGCTGTTAAAAATGAAGAACCTAAGTTTGGGACCACTTTAAATTTTTTTCAAATCCCCTCTGTTCTTTTGATGCATCTATGTAAGTTTGTTTATTTATTTACTTTTAACTGTTATGGCAATTTAAAAAAAAACAAACAAGGTCTTTGTCATTTTCTAAATGAGGTCTTTATAGTTGCTAAACATTCAAACAATTTAAATTACATAGAAAATGAATAAAATAATTGGAATATCTACTAAGCTTATTACATTTTAGTTTATGCACATAGTCAACAAAAATAAAAAAAAAATTGTTCAGCAATTTTGTATAGCCCTGACCTGCCTAGAATTCTTTGTAGTCCAGGATGACTTTGAACTCATGGTTCTCCTGTTTCTACTTCCTGAGTGCTGGATTATATATGTAGGCCATCATGCCTGGTTTATGTGGCACTGGTAATTGATACCAGGGCCTTCTCCATGCTGGGCAATCCCTATACCAACTGAGCTACATCCACAATTCCAAAATCATTTTTAAAAATCACTGTGGCTTATATTGAGGATGTCCAAGTAAATAATAAGTTGCTGTTATGTATATTAAAGATAAATAGCATATAAGAGACAGATGGCAAGGTTGTTCATTAAAATCAGTTCCCATGAGTGGAGCTTCCATAAAAATATGAGTATTCCCACTTTAAATTGCTGAAATGCTATTTAGTTTTTGCATGAGATAGCTAATTCTTCAGATATAACTATAATAAGCTTTTACAATTTGTTTTTAAAGTGTTCTTCACAAAAGGATTATGTGATTCTTGCCACTAGAACACCACCCAAAGAGGAAAAAAATGAGAACCTTGAACATTCCAAAGCTGAGTTGTACACTTTGGATGAAGAATGGGCCACAGAACATGCCAGCCAGGTAAAATTGTCTGTCCATATAGATGTTTGTATTTAATTGGTAAACAACAGAAAAAAAATGCTTCCCGGGTTACTAGACTATAATTTTACAATATTCTTTCTTAAATGCATACCAATGGTTGTCTCAAAACACTTTAACAGAAGGCTCTGAACATAAATGACTCTTAGGACTTTGTTATTTGAACAAGTCAGAATGCATTCAAGAAAGGTAGGACAGTGTGGTTAAGTGATACAAACACACAGTACTAGGATAATAGCAAGCATTTGGGCAACTGAGTGTAGTTGAAACACAAATCGTGTAGGAAAATATAATCATACAAGGCTTGCTTATGGGTGGCTTTGGAATACAATTTTAAATACACTTGGTAAACAAAAGCCCAGTGGTAGGGATAGGGAGAGTCATGGTTCTTTTCTACAGATGTGGCCTTAGAAAGAAATGTGTGGCCACCAGTAGATTGGCCAGATTTAATCCCGGAAAGATTAAAATGGCAGACTAAGGTACAATATTTATTTTTGCAGGTAGTTGGAAGACCATTGGAAAAAAAATCACTTTACAAATCTTAGGAGAATAGGGTCTGTATATTGATGCACCTAAACAAATTATTAAAGTGATTTTAAGATGTAAAGTTAAGGGTGCTCTGTGAAGCGGTGTGTGTGTGTGTGTGTATGTGTGTGTGTGTGTGTGTGTATTTATATTTGTAGTTTCAGCTGCCTCTTCCTGGAGTCTATATGTTTAGTTGGTACTGAATAGGTATTTGCTGATTTAATGTTTACTGTATCAAATAGAAAAGATTGACTTGCTTATGGAAGCTAATCCTGTATTATCTTTAGGTGTCCAGAATGCTCCCTGGAGGACTTGTGGTTCTTGGAATATTTATTATTACAACTTTAGAACTAGCTGATGATTTTCAAAATGCCCTGCGCAGAGTAAGTCCAATGTAACAAAAACTTTTAATGAGACCACAGTTACATATTATTTTACTTAATTAAATGTATATATAATTATATTGACCTTAGGCATACATATATTAGTGTTTCATAATTCTTTATGCTAGAATTATGTTGAAATGGCCTTTTCTATCCATTTGCTTGCAGATTTTGTGTGTAGTAAACCTAAATATTTTTTCAGTCCAAGCTACATGTTTTAAAATAGTTTTTAAGGTTTGTTTATTAAACATACATTTATGAATGTTTAATAGCCATGGTGAACCATGGTAAAATTGTGAATGTGAAAGGAAAATGCTTTGTAGACTCAGTTCTCTCCTTTTATCTTTTCATGGACCTAGGGCTTGAACTCAGGTTGTCAGGCTTCCATGTCAAATGCCTTTACCTGCTGAGCCGTCTAACTGATCCTTAATTTTTCAGAAGCTGATACCATAATGTTATATAACAAGTTATAATGGTTTAACTTTTTTTCTTGTGCAAGAGCAGTTTTCTTGTAGATCCCCACTTATTAGGGTATGATAGTAGTAATACGAAGTTATGCTGGTCACATCTTTTGAAGTTCTGAGATTAATATATAAACAGTAATCACATACTTATTCTTTACTCCTGGATGGGATGCATGTCCTACATCTCTTTTATTTATTTATTTTGTTTTGCTCCTACATCAGAAAATGAGTCCAAAAGTAAATGTAAAAGTCTCAAGCTGTTTTCTTTTAAACTCAAACCTAAAAGTGGCTTCAGGAAGCTTTTGATGTATTTACATACTCAAGACCCACATGTACATTCATAAGCATATCTCACCTTGTGAACAAGAGGGACCTGATACCATTCAGAACCACAAACCTGGTAGTGAGGGCAATTAACAAAATAAACAAGCAAAAGTTACTTCCACTTTTGTAACCTGTGCTTCATCTATTTCACCCAAGTCTTTAATACTTTGTGCCTAGGAAGAAAGGATCTCTCTCTCCCTGGCATGTTTTAAGTAAATTTGCCTTTTTCACTAACGTTTCTCATTTTTGACAATTTGGAATCTCTGTACATGATGGTTAGTTTTAACTCTCAACTTCACCTAGAATCACCAGGGAAGAAATCTTCATGAGGAGTCCTCAGGATCAGATTGGCCTGTGGGCATTATCTTGGTGCAAAGTCTCAGCCCATTGTGGATGGCACCATTCCTTTGGAGGGTTTCCTGGGTATATTCTCTCTTTGTTCTCCTCAGGGAATGCCTTTCCTACATAATGAGACTATCTCACATTGAAAGTAAAAATAGGAAAGAAAGGGATTCTACAGGAAATAACTATAAAATGTGTTATTTATTGTCAGTGATTTTAGTCATTATATAATATTTTGTTTTGTGGAGCAATTTCTTTTGATCTTATCAGGAAAGGTGTGTGTCTTCTGGTCCATTGTTTTCAGCTTAAAGACCATAAGAATTACATGACAAATTAGACCTCTCTACACATTGTAAGAAAGCTTAGAACCACATTCATGACCCTCTATCCTCATTCCAAGTCTATGTTATATAGTTAGTATTTCTGACACAAATTTAGGTCACTATTCTCATTTTTTTTCCTCCTATTTTTTTTTTATTGCTTTTATGTTTTGTGAAATTTAAATAAGAAATGCTAACTAATAAGAAATGTTGCTAATGGGCAACATGTTTTATTTTTGTGGCTAAAAATATCGCTTATTACTTTCCTTTGTAACAAAAATAGAGTTTGTATTCTATATTTTATAAAAATGATAGTTGCGCAAAATTAATGTATTATGTCCAGTTAATTATTAATTATAGGAAATTATGTTTTTTTACTTAAAACTCAATTTTTATGTGAATCCTTTCATGAAATCACAAATGGTTAATGTATCATGATATATTTCATGAAATTCTGAAGATTAGGAATTGTCATTGTCTTTCCCACAATTTTCATTTTGTGATGAATTTGTGTATAATTTTCTGTCTTTCAGCTAATATTTTCTGTGGAAAAATCTATGAATAGAAAAAGACTATGGAATGTCACAGAGGAAGAGGTCTCAGAACGAGTGATACTTCACATTTGTTCTTCTACAAAAAAGTATCTTTTATTTAGGTGTTTATGATTAATGTCTATGGTGCTGGCTGTAGTACTAGTGTTGCTGACTAGCTCACATCCCACACAGTATACACTACAATGAAGCTGCTTTTTCTCTCTCTCCAAAATCATATGCTATGCAAATCACAGTCCTACAGTTCTTTCCTTATACATTTATTTAAATCATCCTTTTGGAAAAATATTATTAACTTTGTCTTTAAAGAACACATTGCTATGACAAGGGCTACCAATAATAATAATAATAATAATAATAATAATAATAGTAATGGCTACTTATTATGTGTCAATTTACAGAATTCGATAGAAAAAGGACTTAGGATTCTAAATTTTTTGCTAGCTTTCTAACCATGTATATTTTTGCACTATAGGTTGTTTTTGGAGATAAGCTTAATCATATAATGTTTTTATTGTGTTAATATAATTTTCATCTTTATTTCTTAAAGTTAGGGTTAGGGTTAAAATGTGCAATTTGAAGCTCCCATAATTGAGCTGGGCAGTGTAGAAATTCTATGCCTTTGCCATGGTCAAGTGGCTTCCTTAGACTGTCTTCTCTTATAATTCCCCAGGATAGACAATCACTAAAGATGACACAGTCCATGGACTCTCTAAATAAGGAATTGGAGAAGAGAAAATTCAGAAAGACACTTTTCCTCTAGAAGATGAGAAAGTATGAAAACCCAGTAAATGATCCTGGGCTTAATCTCATTCAAAACAGCACTCTTTTATGCTATGTAGAGTATGTTTGAACAAGAACTTACAGGTGCTCCCTTTCCATTTATTATGATTAACAATATTTACAGATAGAAGGAAATTTGTGTTTTTGTTTACTCTTTTAAGCACCAGGGGTACTAGTCAGCAATTCACAAATACATATAATATATACAAGCACTTATATAAATGTGTAGCTTTGTATTTGTATATGTCTTTTAAGTATCTGAAGTATTATAATTTATAAGCACTCATGTGCCATTTTTAAGTTATTAGATCATATTTTATTTTCAAGAATTTTTTTGGAGTCATAACCTTAATTAGTAAAGATTATCTTGTCGAACTTATGATGTGCATGATCCAAAGGTAAGAAAAATCACTTTTTCTTTTAAAAGTCAAAATTCATCTTTATGTTAAGTTTTTATAATTTTCGGTGTCATCACTTTTTGATGTATATGACCACTTCTATTTTTTGTGTTTTGTTGTTGCTGCTGTTGTTAATCTGGCTTACCTTTGAGAAGCTGATGGTAAAGTGACTAAGGATTTTATGTCCCTGCAGTGCCTAGTCAAATGGCCACTCCCTGTGTGCTACAGAAGCCAGACCAGCATTTGCCTAAAAGCAATGTGGAAATAACTCAGCAGTGTAGGAAGCAAGGAGAACACAGCCATATGGAGGGAGGGGCAGCTCAGTGAGCTTTGGCTGCCCTGCCGGCAGAGTTTTCAGGATGGACTGTTGAGGCCGTAGGTGAAAGCTGATGCCTAGGGCACCTTTTAGAGTTCTCAACAGGTTTCCAAGATTGCCTAGCTTGTATGAAAGAGTACTGAAATTAAGGCATGGCCACTTTTAACTTCTGCTGCCCTTACACCAGGGAGTTTATAGGCTACTGTAGGATGTTAGCCTGTTGAAGTTAGATATAGATTTTTTTTACCTTATATGTTTTATTAATGGATATACTTGCATATTGTATACCTTATTGTATTAATGCACCTAATCCATATCATGTTTTGTTTTCCACCTTCTTCCTGCTGTAAAGAGTTCAGCAAGGCCTGCAGATTGGAAATATCAAAGCAGAGTATCTACCTCATGGCTGTCTCTAGAGTGTACTGTTCACATTAATATTCACATCCCACTGTCAGCTACTTCTGTCAGTTATACTCTGGAAAAAAATACAAAGGTATCAAAGTAAAATACATTTTTTAAATTGATTATTGAGTGGGTTTTTTGCTGTTAATCTGGTTGTGACATTTACAATCCTCAAAATTTGTACTCTATTAGAATGATTGTTGTCATATGTATTAATGAACTTGTTACTCTAGCTGGATTAGAAATTCTTTTAGCATGAATAATATCATAATACTAGCATAGCAGGTACTTAATAAATATTTATTGGTTAGAATATGTAGAGTTTAATTATGTCCATAGATTTACTGGTGGCCTCCTTGACCCTGATTAGTTTTGCCTTTCTTTTTCTATTTCTTTGGATTTCTTCAGCTTTTGTTTCTATTTAATTTTTCTTCATTAATGCTGCTTTATGCTACTGAAGGCTCATTTTTCTACTTTTAAAAAGATAATAGACACTATTGGATTTTCTTTCTATGTTCATGTAGTTAATAAGACTTTGGAGTTTGTGATATAAATTTTAGGAAAAGATCAGAAAACTTATTAAATATGGTTAGGGAGCTAAAAGTTTAGGGCTTTTAAACTTGTGGTACTAGATTTAAACACTGTGTTATTGGCACTCGAATGTGTCAAGATTTCACTGTAGTAGGTGGAGAATAACAGAAGAGGAGGCTTCATTGGGATAGCTTTAATCTCACAGATAATTTTATCTTGTTTTTAAGAGTGGACTTACACGCTGGGCCAAGCAAATAGACAATGGTGTTTATTTAATTAATGGACAAGTTAAAGGTGAAGATTCCGACCTACTAGAAGGGCAGGTGAGTTAAATCGTCTTATTTCTGAAATAGTTTTCTAGGGAATAATAGACTTCTCTTTAGTCATTGTCTTCATTAAAACAAACTTCATTTACTCGTTTCTAGGATATTTATTTATTTATATGTAGGGTTTCTATGTAGCTCTGGAACTCACTATATTCACAGACTGACCTTAAACTCACAAAGTCTGCCTGCCTTTGTCTCCCAAGTGCTGGGACTGATGGTGAGCTCTACCATCTTGGGCTTCAGGGTCTTATAAAATAAAGGGTGAATGTTTTTCTCAGGAAGTGATAGAAGACGCTATTTCTGGTGTAATTGAGATACTGGAGTTAGGAATATTATATGCATCTAAAGCCTATCTAGTCTCCAAATTGTAAAAGCTATCAAAACTAAGCTACCTTGTGTTCTACCATCTGTACCTCTACGTGGAAGGAAGACTTCATAAGGGTTTCTCAAATACCTTTGACTGAGAAGAGGATCTGATCTCTCTTGTAAAGTAGGGATCTTCAAGCTGAAAAAAGCCAAATAGTAAATACTTGAGGTTTTAGAAGACATATTGTAGTTCAATTATTCATCTCTCCTGTTGTTCCAGTAAAGTAACCATAGATAATAATGTAAATGAATGATCTTAACCGTTCTAGGAAATATTTATTTACAGAGAAAGGTGGCAATGTGAATTTGACCTACAGAAAATAATTTACTAATTTCAAATCTAAAGAGATTATAGTAGGGAATAATTTTAAAAGACTAAATGGTTGATGTACAGTATATAACGAAATGTGTCTGTACAAAAGAAAAATTAAAGTAATTAAGATTGTATTTTCTCCTTGTTATTTAGAAAATATAAAATAGTTCCTAAATTATTCTTTATTTTTTGTATACAACCTTAACAGTCTGGCATTTGTATTTTTTAGAAAAAATCTAGAGGAAATTTTCAAGCAACTGCTCATTCTTTTGATGTCCGAGTGCTAACACAGTTGGTAAATATTTTTAAATTTATTTATTTCAAATAAATTATTTCACCTAATATAATAAAAAGTTAGGAATATGATTGTATTAATTTAAAAATGTAGCAAGCTATGAAACTATATAAATCATTCAATTATAAGAAAAAAGCATTACTTTGATTGAACCATTTTGAGCCTTTATGGCTCAAGGCTATTAAAGTGTTATCATGTAAATAACAATTTTAAAAGCATGTGTACTACATATATATTTAAATATTTTGAGCTATTGATATGATTATTAGAGTTGGAATTCTTAGAAACCTTAAAAAGAAGATGTGTGTTGACATATGGAGAGTTGTTAATATACTTAATTTGTGGTATATAGCTATCTTATACTCTAATTTGATAAAAATGTCCATTAGGAGGTTGGAGCAATGGCTCAGTGTTTCAAGCATTTGTTTCTTGCTGAGATTATGGGTTTAATTCTCAGCACCCACATGGTGGCTCTCAACTGTTCATAACTCCAGTTCCAAGAGGTCTAGTGACTTCCTTTGACCTCCATGTACACTAGACACACACGGTGCACAGACATACATGTAGGCAAAACAGTCATACACATAAAATAAAATAAATATAAAAATATTCAAGTATTAATTAGCAAGTATGGTATTTTAAAGTTATACATCTATATGGAAATTCAGTTTTTTATAAATTGGGTATATGAAGAAACTGAATTTAAGTAAAAATAATTTAAAATAAAATAATTACTTCTAAATTCTATTTATTTTAATACTGCCTCATGCTATCTTGAAGAACAGACCATGGTTATAGGAAGTATAAAAAATTTCAGTTCAGTATTATTCTAGAGTTTGAAACCCAGAAATACTACCAGAATTTTCAGTTTTTTAACTAAATTGAAATAGTGAAGATAATTTGGTTCACAAAGGTGCTTTGCTATCTGTCTCTGTGTTTGAGTATAAAGCAATGCTAAGATGGTGTTGGACATAAGCTTCTCTACTTCGTTTCTAGTGTTTTTCACAGTACTTAACAATATTGTCTTTTATTTTCTACTTGACTTTGGATTTTAGAAGTGTCCTTTATTTCAAGGCATGCTATTTGTCTACATACATGGCCCTTTACTAGTTAGATTTACATCTTGGGGGTGAGGGATTTGAGATAGGGTTTCTCTGTGTAGCCCTGGCTGTCCTGGCACTCTGTGTGTAGACCATGCTGGTCTCAAACACAGAGATGCACCTGCCTCTGCCTCAAGGGTGCTGGGATAAAGATGTGCCACCAGTGCCAAGCTTAGACTTACTTCATATATTTTCTAGCTTATTTTAGATATCTGCTGTGGTGTCTTTACATTCTGTGTATGTCCTAAACCATGTGTCTTGCCCGAGCCACCTGTATCCTGATGTCCACAATCAGAATCCCACCTGTACATCAAAATCAAGCCACAGTTTATTAATAACAAAAACAAAAATAGAAGTATAAAAACACATGAAATTGGGGGGCAGATAGGCACCTGGGAACTTGGAAGGAGGTCATGACAGGTGGATGTTATAAATATCATTAATGTATGGGATGTTAAAAACTAAAATGTAATTTTTAAATAAAAATCTTAACTTTCAAGCCCAGTACTTTCATTGGGTTTTATTTGGTCAGAAAAGCCACTGGCTTCTTTTTCTAAGTTTTAGTACTAAAAAATTCCTTCTCTTGTGAGCATATTAAGTCCTTAATTTTTAAACCAGTTTGTACTCAAGTCTAGTGAACACTAACGTGTAGAACACAGCAAGTTTTTACCAAAAAAAACGGCAACTTATAGTCTTTAAAACTCTTTGCTTCGTGGGTATGAATATATAGTTTTTTTTAATAGGATAATTTATGTTGGAGAACAGTATCATAATTCATGTGTATTATAACTTAAAATATGATAAAAGATACATGTTAAATTATATATAACATGCAAAATAGATTCTTCCCAGAATAGAGTAGTCTCCTCTCCAGTCAGTGTTTGTGAGATATGTGAGGAAAGCCCCATTATTCTTTCCTTACTTTATTGCTGTATCTCTGAGCGCTACAGGAATCATAAGAAACAAAGTATCAGCATTTTCTTCTTGCTGCTTCATATGGTGACAAACACTTTTTGACCTTATTTTTACTTTATGGATGAGGTTTTGCCTGCATATATGTATGTGTACCACATGCATGTGATACCCAAAGAGGCCAGAAGAGAGTGTTGAATCCCACTGGACGTACAGATAGTTAGGAGCTGCCATGTGGGTGCTGGGAATTGAACGTAGGTCACCTACAAGAGCAGCAAGTGCTCTTAGCTGCTAAACATTTCTCTTTAGTTCCAACAAGATTTTTTGTTGTTATTTTTTGTTTTTTCTTAGTAAGAACTTCATAATGAATATGAAGTTATGAATAAATTTCCTCACATATCTCACAATATGAATTCTTTTTTTTTAAGGTTTTCTTTATTTATTATGAGTACAGTGTTCTGCATGCATGTATGCTTTCAGGCCAGAAGAGGGCACCAGATCTCATCACAGATATTGTGAGCCACCATGTTGTTGCTGGAAATTAAACTCAAGGACTTTTGAAGAATAGCCAATGCTCTTAATCGCTGAGCCATCTCTAGCCCTAAATATCAATTCTTAAAAATACTTTTAAAGATTGGAGATTGCTTAGCTATTAAATGTACTTGTTCTTATAGAGAACCTGGGTTCATTTTCTAGCATCTACACAGTGGATTACAACCATTCATGATCATAGTTCCAGGGAATCCATACATCCACACACGTGCATGCAGGCAAACAATCATATACATGAAGTAAAAATAAATATAGAAAAAAAATCTATAAAAATAGCTTTTTGAGAGGTGGGGTAGTTACATCCATTATACCTCGATTACTCATGCCTTTTTAAGACCATATATTCAGAGTTCTTCCTGGTTATTTTTTCTCATATCTTCTTGCTTATATAGGTTTATAGGCACATAGTACTCTTTTTTTTTTATTTACAAATTTTATTATTTGCTTTTATTTTCCAAGGATGAACTTTATCATTGAATTATTTATTCCAGATATACTTGGGATATAAGTTACATTCTTAGGACTGTTTTTTGTTGCTGCTATTTTTTTTCTTTTTAAAAATTTGTTTTTATTTATTCTTTGAGAATTTCATACAATGTATTTTGACCATATTCTTTCCTTACCTCCAACACTTTTCAGATTTGTTCTCCACAGATTCACAATTTTTCTCTCTTAAAAGTATAAAACAGCCAGCTTTGGTGTTGCACACCTTCAGTCCTAGCACTCAGGAAGCAGAGGCAGGCAGATCTATCTGAGTTCAAGGCCAGCCTGGTCTACAAAATGAGTTTCAGGATAGCCAGGACTACACAGAGAAATTCTGTCTCAAGAAACCAAAAAAAGCATAAAATAAAACAAATAAGCACACAAAATTTTTAGAGTCAATGCCTGGAGAGATGGCTCTGCAGTTAGGAGCACTGGCTGCTCTTAGAACAGATCAAGGTCAAGGAAGATTTAGTTCCCAACACCAACATGGACGCTTACAACTGTCTGATAACTTCAGTTCTAGGGGATCAGCACCCTATTTTGGTCTCCATGGGCACCAGGCTTCTATGTGTTGCACAAACATATATGCAAGTAAAACACCCATACACATATAACTAAGTTAAATCCTCTGTGTTGGCCAGCTGAGCATGTGCCTGTCCTGGAGTGTGTTTGATATACCCAGTGATGTTCCATTATATTGAGGTTTTTTGGGTCCAGCCTTTTAAACCTCTTTCAGGGTCCAAAAAAGACTCTTCAGCAACTGAAGGAAAAACAAAGTAATCTGAGGGTATAGAAATGAATCTACTCACATCATGATTCCTTACTCATGCCTCTTTACTGTTATTTTAAATTCCTTCTGCTCTTTCTCTGTTCTCTCTGTGTTCTACCTTGAGTGTCCACAGAGAAGCAATTCTCTGGTAATCACAGAGTTACAGAGCTTGATCGTTCCTTTATTCCTTGAAGGTCCCAAATCTATTTGAAGGACTCCTTTCCTGACTATATGTCCTGCTAAATGGGAGATAAGTTTGGGGAGCTGTTTTCTAATGTATGTCTCAGGGAACAGAGTGGAGGTTAGGCTATGGGAACCGAGGTTATTGACTGTGTAACTGTCCCACAGAGTGGGGAGGGAAGTTCTTCAGGCCATGGGAGAAATTGTGCCAATTAAAATAATAAAATAATAAAAGCACTGTTATGCCATGGGAATGGATTCCAAAATTGTAGTCAGTGGTAGAAAGCATAAGATTTTACATAATAGATCTACAGCAGGAGTCAGGCAAATCATTCAAAAGGCGGTAATGCCAAGACATCTTACTTTCTTTGATTTAAATCTTCTGTCAGAGCCCTTGGCTCTGGTGGGTTGGCACTTTTGTGACTGCTGAATGGAAATGATCCTGCGGCCTGCAGCACCATTGGAGAAAACTGACTTTGCCTCTCCTAGCAGCTATCAACAGCAAATAGCTTTTTGGCTAGGGATGGGATTTTGTGCTTGTTTCGTCTTCTGTGCTGGGATTTTGTTTGATCTGAGCTTGTTCTGATCTCATATGCATGCTATCACAGCCTCTTTGAGGTCATTTGTGCACCTGCCTTTTGTTCTTCATGCTACTAGAGGGAAAAGTAATCATAAGTCTCACTGCCATAAAGTCTATGGGCTACAATAATGACTTGCCTGCAATCTATGCTCATTCCTGACACCATTAATGAGACCAGGAACCTGAGACTAGGTCATGGGCCCTAGGGCACAACCTGCTACTGTTACTCTACTAAATCAACACAGCAATAAAATGACTCCTAATAACATGTTTTTATACCCACATTAGAGGAACTTTTTCTCCCAGTAGATGGCATTTGTCCTCAAAGACTCACAGTTGTACAATATCGAGAGAGTGAGAGACTTTGGAGCACTCAGCCCTAAATGATCAAATGTCTTTGTCACACCCTCCTCGGGATTTAGATCTATGCAAAGGAGGATGTGGAAAACTTTAAAGAACCAGAGGTGGTAAATGACCTCTCAAGGCAACAGTATTTTTCAGACCCAACAAGGCTGGTAGACATTTGAACTCAGACTAGGACTGATGGACCAATACATGTTTTATTTTCTCTTTCCATCATGACCATAGGCCTTCAGAAGTACTTTCGGTGTTATGTTGTCTTTGTTTTGGCACTTAAGACAATCAGATTTAAACTGTCTGATAGGGTGGGTTGATGACACTTGATGTTCTTGCAGAGGACCCAGGTTTGGTCCCCAGCATCCACGTGGTAGCTCACAACCATCCATCAATAATTCTAGTTGCATAAGACCCAACTCCCACTTCTGGCTTTCTCAGTACTACACACACATGGACACAGACATATTTCCGGGCAAAACATTTATTTGCGTAAAATAACAACAAACATTTAAATGTCTGGAGCATCTGAAAAACAAGAGGCATTGAGTACCTGCTTAGAGATGACGGGCCATGAAATGAAAACAACATGTCATCCCTTTGAAACTGATGTTAGGTTCTTACCTGAGAAAAGCATAGGCTTGCTTTTAGCATATAAAAGGTTTATGTATTGAAAACACAATAATGAATGTGTGTCTGTGCATTTGTTAGAATTTTACCATGTTAATGGTGTCCTAATTTGTACACGTCTGTGGTTTTCCTGTATCTTCTATACCTTGTATCTCCTACTGTAACATATCTTCTTTATGAATCTTTTATCTTAATAATACTTTTCTAAGGAATCTACAAATAATGTATTTTGGGGGATATACTTAGTATTTTAAATATTCATGTTAGTGAGAAAGCACTAAGATATATAGGTTTTCTATGTAAGAATGCCCAGAAAAAATAATATGTAACTTATAAAGAGACATATGAAGAACTTTTAATAACTTATGGAGAATGTTTTTAAGTACATAGGCAAAAAATACTTCCTTTTCTATAAAAGGGCTACATGATGGCTAAGTATTTCCTATAATAAATAATGTTAGGACTATTAGGACTACTATGGACTAAAATTTTGTCTTTCAGCTCCTGAATTCAGACCATAGATCCACAGCCACAGTCCAAATCTGTAGTGGTTCTGTAAACCTTCGGGGTGATGTGAAATGCAGAGCTTATATCCACAGCAACAGACCCAAAGTTAAGGATGCTGTGCAGGTATCAGGAGGAGTAACTGACATGAAAAAGATGGAAACAATTTAACATGAGAAAATCATAAATTACTTCCTTCTTATCTTAATTTTATGATTATTAATTTGGTTTAATTAATAAAGTTTTAGTCAGTTTTAATACTTTTATGTGTAGACTTTCTATATGGATTTAATACGTATTCTACCCTTGTAATATATCAGTACCTTTGAAATGGGGGCAGTTCAATTTCACAGGAAGAATTGTTATGTAATGTTTTAGAGTCCAAAAATTTCAAAAATGATGAGCAGCATTTACACTGTAATACATTTTCTGATTTAGAATATTGGAAAAAAATGTTTAGATGCAAACTTTAATTCTTTATTTGGCTTTAATTTACTGTTTAAATGTAAGTTACATGGATTTATCATTAAGCTACCACTGTGTTAAAAAAATAATAGTGAAAGGTATGCTGTGTATATGAAAATAGCAAGTAGAGTGATATTATCAGTTATCGAGTGAACATTCTTACCCCAGATAACAAACTATGTGGAATTTTTGTGATGAACAAATTCAGCTTTGAAGTATTTTTATTTCTTACTGTGTTTTTCTCCATAGGCAGTGAAGAGAGATATTTTGAACACAGTTGCTGATCGCTGTGAAATACTATTTGAAGACCTGGTTTTGAATGAAATTCCAGAAAAAAAAAGTATGACTATAAAATAAGTTCTTTTTTTGTGTTTGTTCTGTTTTATACAGTAAGATGTCACCGTTTAACATGTATGTCACCTTCTATAGCATGTTTTATAATATTGTCTTTTACTTTTATTACTCAATAAAATTTTTTCAGTTTCTCCCTCCTCCATCATTGTGTTTTGAACATTTTCTATTAGCAAAGCTCTCAATGTTTAGCATTTCCAAAGAAAATTTTTTAAATGTTCTTTATTCCTTTTTTTCTCATTTTTAAAATTACTTGTTTGAGAATTTCTTACAATGTATTTTGATTACATTCACTTCCTCCATCTCCTCCTCTCTCTCATATTCTTCCTACCACCCAAACTTTAACAAACCAGGCACTGTTTGTGCTGCCCACATATTTTTGGGCATGTTGCCTTCCATTGGAGCATGTTTAATCTACTAAGGGCCACACATTTAAGAAATCTGATTTTCCTCTCCGCAGCTATCAATTGCAGTAGCTCCTTAGCTAAGGGCGGGAGTTGGTGTTCACTCCCTTACTGAGCTGGGATTCTATATGGCTTAAGTTTGTGCAGATCTTGTGCATGCTGTCACAGTTGTTCTCTGTTCATCTGTACGGCTGCCCTGTTATGTCTGTAAAGCATTGTCTCTTTAGTCTACCACATTTGGCTCTTACAGTCTTTCTGACCCTCTTCGGCAAGAATCCCAGAGCCTTGGGCAGAGGTGTGAGTGATATAGGTGCCTCATTTAGGGCTGAGCATTCTGTAATCTCTTTGTTTACACTATGACTGATTGTGAGTCTCTGTGTTAATTGCCATTTACTGTAAAAAAGACTTTTGATGAGGGTTGAGATGTACACTAATCTATGGATATATCAATAGGTCATTAAGAGTTGGTCTAATGTGATGACCATTTAGCAGCATAATAGAGTAGTCTGTCATCTAGGACCTGTCACCTAGCCAGCCATAGGTACTTGGCCCTGACAACAGTGTCAAGTGTGAGTTTCAACCTGTAGACAAAGGCTTAAGTCCAATAAGAAACTGGTTGGTTCCCACATGACATTCATGCCTACTGCACTAGTAGATATATCTTATCAGGCCAGTTGATACTGTAGCTAAAGCACTCACAGCACGGTAAGATTGAATATTTTTGTTGTTAGTTTGTTGTTGGTTTTCGTTTTTGTTTTTCATCTAGTAGCATGCAAAGCACCTTCTAGTACTATGAAAGCTGGCCAGTAGGGATGAGGCTTTCAGGTGAGCACCTGCTCGATTTTTTCATGTTTTAGCACTCAGCAGTAGGTCTGGACAGTGAGTTCATGGTGAGCAAACAAGAACATTGGCAGTAGCCTATAACATTTGGGGATCTATGAGATCTTCCCAATCAATGATTCCAAAAGAAGTAACCTATTCCCAGCACCAGACTTTTGATGTTGGCCTGTAGTGGTGTAGAGGCATTGTTGCCCAATTGCTACTTAAACTTTTTATATACGTGCATGTGAATACTTAATAAGCTTTGACCAATGGGTTTTCATGTGTCGTTAGTGTTAGTTACCCCTCCTGTATCGCCTCCACTGCATGCCTTCCATTTTTATCAGGACTTTTTTAAGGTACTGTTTATGCACAATTATGTTTTATATTTCTTAGCAGAGTTGATTAGTTTCAAGAATAGCTGAAGTTCATTTTTGGGAAAACATAAGCAGTTAATGTTTTATATTTTAGTAATTTGTATTAAAATAATTTTATACTAAAAATTATATTAAGTGTGCTTTTAAAACTGCATTTGTTGTCTCCATTCTTACTGTTCTGCTGGTGGGTGAATTTCTGATTCTAAATTTTTTTTTTTATGAGTAATTAAATGCATTGCAACTAACTCTTTTGGCATCCAGTTTTTGTAACATTCTTTCTTTGGGAAAACTTGAGATTGTGTATATCAATTATTCATGCATATTGTAACCATCTTCAAAGTTTTAACTTAATATTCAAGTACGTTTGGTTCAATATATATCATCATTTTAATTTACATGCTTTGTTACAAACTGCAGTTATATAATGTAACAGTAGGAGGCAGTGTGATCAAGGAGTACAATTATTCTTCCAGTGCACACAAATGAGATCGTACACTGAAAGTGGAAGGGAACACTCACGTAGCTTATGTCACTGCATTCCCTATGACACCTAAGGAATATTGTAGTATCTTCTGCTTGTAATTATATAAAGGAATCCTACTTCCTTGAAGAGGAAGTGATGATTGCTAATAGAATGACCCCAGTTTTCTGCTTGACCTTTCCATTGAAAACTTTTTAATCATATCTGATGCAGACGAAGTTGTTATTATTTACAAAAATGTCTACTTCTGTGTTAATTTGTTAGAGTCACATTTTGAGCTAACCAACAGTTATATTTATGTAGCTAGTAACTTTTGAAATTTTAGGACATATAGTCTAATTTTCTGGTATCCAAGGAAATGTGAGACATGGTGGCTGGGGAGATGGCTCACTGGATAGAAAGAAATGCTTGCTCCCAAGCACGAGGGCCTGAGTTCAGTCCCTAGAACCCATGAATCCTGAGAACAAAGCCAAATGTTTATCCCAGTGTTGGGGTGGTAAAGACAGGGAAGGCCCCTACATTGACTTCAAACATACGTAAATGAAGAAAAAGTTAGCAATAAAATTCACAGTACTTAAAAGATTAAATCAAACAAGAAAGGTGGCAGTCTATGGGGAGTTACAAAATTGACTGAGTGTTCCATTGTAGGATGGGGTTTATATGGACATGTGATTAGCAATATCTCTACATTAAAGGCAAGGTTTATTAAATTAAAAGGTATATTTAATTTATAGGTATATTAAATACTGATAATGTGATATTCTTTTTAGATTATGAACTTCCTCAGCGAGTTTTTGTTCCCCTTCCTGGGTCTGCGATAATGTTATGTGATTACAAATTTGGTGATGAATCAGCTGAAGAAATTAGAGACCATTTTTCAGAGATGTTAGATCATGAGATTCAAATAGAAGACTTGGAAATTGCAGAGGAAATAAACACAGGTAATTAAAATCTGCTTAGAGCCCACCTAAACTCACCATGCTTTCCCGTTCCCTTAAAACTAAGTTTGTTTGGTACTTCAAATTATTAATTGAGGTATGTACAAGCACACACATGACAGATCTCTGCACATAAAACATTGAGTGTTTTCTTTGGAAACTCTACCCAAACTTAAAATACACCAAGTGATTTTTTTGAGTCTAGCCAGTGAATCGTCATGAGACAAATTCAGCTTTAAATGTGTGGAAATAGGTAGTTTTCAGATATTTATTTCAACATGAGAAAACTTTCTCAAACTGTTTTAAATTTTTTTTTCCTCTGTGTAATTTGTCATTTTCTTTATGCCCTCATTGTATAAGGGAAACACTAAAGTAAGGTTGGCAGTTCCAGAAATGAGATTTTTTTTTTTCACTTCTTTGGTTTTGCCAGCATTTTGTGTAATAAGGTCAGTGATCATCCACCCCTCCTGACAGGCACTCAGTGATGGTGTTTTTCTCCTTACCGCGTTCCCTCCCCGTGTAGCAGGGTGAGCATGTGAAAATGCCAAGGTCACTGAATTTGTGTTTCTCCTGAGCCTGCCAGTTTAGATGACAAAGGAAGAACATTGGTTTCAGCTCCCATTTTTTTTTTTGTTTTTTTCTGCAAACCCCATTTATTCAACCTTTTTATTAGAAACAGCCAGATCCAACCTTTGGCCTCACACCACCATCCTGAGAGATGTCACATATATAAATAGTGCAGTAACAATATCTGTTTTATATAGCATATAATTGTGTACTTTATCACATCCAACCCTTTTTATTGCTCATAAAAAGGTGAATGGCATTGAACATATTCCAGCATAAGAAACCCTATCATTTAGGATTCATGCTGAACTTAGAAATTATGGTTGAAACTGCCATTTACATACAAATTCATTTGTGTTCTATTACAAAAATAATAATTTTAAGATTTTACCATTCCAAAATTAAGATCAATTATCCAGTTATTAGGCTGTTATGTTTCCAAAGTTGTGTTCCACAAACAGAAACAAGAAAACCCTCTCTTAAGGTTAGGGTTGGGAAGAGACACAAGCTTTAGTACTTTAATAATTATCTCCCATACTGCCTTTACTTTTCACTTCATCTGCAAACACACACCTGTTTTACAGGTTGCTGTGTAATATAGTTGATAATACTAACTTTATTAAAAATCCTTGTAATTTTGACTAGCCAAAATTATATTTTGAAAATAAATGACTTATAGACCTCAAAATTTTATTGATTTTCAGAATTACATGCTTGCCCCATGGGCAATATTTTATTTTTTATTTTAGAATTGCTTATATCATGTTAATTATTGATATTATCATGATCTAGGGAATACAAACTATCTTAAATATTCATATTAAAATTTTATTTTATCTCTCTTTACATATTTAGTAGATAGCATGTAAATACCAATCCATATATCTGCTTTTGTAGATTTTAACTTTTATAAGATTTTAACTTGGGAATTTAAGATTTTTGTTTATTTTATTTTATTTTATTTTATTTTATTTTTAAGACAAAGTTTCTCTGTGCAGCCCTGGCTGTCCTAGAACTCACTTTGTAGACCAAGCTGACCTTGAACTCATAGAGATCCTTCTGCCTCTGCCTTCCTAGTACTGAGATATATGTGCCATCATGCTGGGCTGGAAATTTAGTTTTCTTCCTCACTGTATTTTAAATATTCTTCCTATATATCTATTTTTAATTTTGGCAGTAAAAGGTAAAGACTTAGATTCTTTTCTTTGGCTGTGATAAAATATTCTAGCAAGGAAGTAAAAAAAGATGAGGCATATTGTAGCTCACAGTTCAGGAATGCAGTCTGTCATGAAGGGAGTCAGTGACAGGAGGCAGGGTAGCTGGTCACATATACCTTCCTTCAGGAAGCAGAAACCAGTGAATGCTGGTGCTCAGCTAGCTCTCGGCTTTTTTTGCAGTCCAGGATACTAGCTGGGGGAATAGTGCCACCCACTTTAACAGTAGATCTTTCCATCTTAGGTAAGCTAATCAAGGTCATTGTGCACTTGGAAGCTTGTCTCATCTCATTCTAGATACTGTCAAGTTGACAGGCAATACTTTCCTTCACAGATTGGCTACCTGAATGTTATTTGCTATAATAACATAGGGAACAAAAGAGTAGTTTGAAAGTTTGGTGTGGGTACTTAGATATAAAACATGTTAGTATAGAAACTACACTGATAAGAAATAACTTTCTAGATAGTGTGTTACCCAGCTTTTGAAACTTACATGAATTATAGTCAAGCTCATAATTTATTATGTATTGATTGCTTATGATATATTGAACATTAAGATTCTCAAGAATCTAGCAACACAGTAGTATATACAAAAAAGTAGATTGTTATGAACAAGGTGACTAGGCCTATAATAGAAAAACGGACAGATTGCCAGATACCCATCCTCTCTGTATGGGACCCAGGGACATTTCTTGACTTTTAAGTTGATATCGAAGGAAGAGTTAAGTAAAATTAGCCAGGCATTTTAGGAGCTGAACTTTGGTCTGAGATAGCCAAGAATAAAAAGTATCTAGAATTATTTAAACTTTGTGTTACTCAGAATTTGTTGAATTGGGAGGGGTGATTTAGTAATTCTGTATAGTTTTAATAGAGAATATGTTCTTTACTAATTTGGGGTAGGGTAATAAAACTAAAAATGCCATGCATACATTAGGGATTTTAGGCTAAATTTTGCATTTGTTTTGGGTTATATTCATTTTTCCATTCTTTCATTTCACTTACCCAAAGACATGGATATGTAGTTCTAGCTTGTCCTTTAGATGTATATTGAAAGCTATTATATATCTGAATGACATGGTGTGGTTTGACTTGAGTCTAGGTCTGCCACTAATAGCTGTATAACCTGTCTAAGGTTTTTCTGAGCCCCAGATTCCTTTGGGCTAAGGGATATATTTTTTTAAAACTAATACATATAAATGGAGGATGATAAGATACTTCATCAAGTAATTAATTTCTTCTCCATAAAGTTCCACACATTAGCAGAAAAACTGTTAAGGTGTGAGTATATTTTGTAATATACTTGGATTTTCATAAGTATCTGAAATCAAGGTTTCTGTATACAATAAAACCCTGAAAATAGTTCAGATTCAGAAATGGAAATGAGTTATACATATAGAACCAATAAACTTCCTAAATGTCTGGTGTTTGTTCTAATTTTTTGAAATTATTATTTGCTTCACTATTACTAGATGATCTATAATGTAATTGTCAAGTAGTTGCTATGTTTAAAAATACATATTTTGTCAAGTAAGTATCTTCAAGTAACATACTTTGTAATGATTTCAAAGATAAAAAACAGTTTGTCAAAATAACTCACTAGTGTTGAAGAATAACCATGGCTTTAAATTTTCTTGGATGTATTAGTCATTTCATAGGCATTAATTTATTAATTCAGATATACTTTGTCTGTTATCTGATAAAAATAAATTGAAGACACATCTTAAAAATAGGCTGAAACTCATCTTTGTGAATTCTGTCATTATTGGAGCCAGTTATTCTTTGTTACTAAATATCCATTATTTATGTATTATTTTCCATGGTTGAATCCAGGGCCTTCCTTGTGCATGGTAGGCAAGCTTCCTACTACTAAACCGTATCCCCATACCCTTTGAGACCTGTCTTGTTATATGATTCAGGCAGTCTCTGAACTCCTTTCTGATTCCCATGCATACTTACACACCTGGGAAACATTAATAATTTAAAGGAAAAATAAATAATCCCAATTACTATTTGTGATGCTAAGAATGAAAGTCAGGGCCTTGTACATGGTAGAAAGTCCCACTACCATTCCACGTATCTCAAGCCGTTGTGCCTCCTTTTTATGCCTCATCTAGTGTCTCAAATTTCCTCTTTCTGCCTCAGCCTCCCCACACACACTACTAATAATATATTTTTATGGCTAAGTTGTTGACTATAGTTTTGCAGTCATAGGGAACTCATCTATTTTAAAACTTTAGTTCTGGGTAGCTGATGAAATGACTCAGCAGGTAATGGCACTTGCTGTCAGTAGTGATGGCCTCAATCATAAGAAAATAATGAAGTAAATAAAAATACACGCACACACATTTTTCCCCCATTTTGGTACCATAGATACCTATTAAAATATATTTATGTGTCATCCTTATATGTCTATGCTTATGTATGGGATACATACATGAAGACTTTTAAAATTGAAACAGGTTGTCTAAATTTAAGTAAACACTTTAGTATGCCCTATTCTATGTTTCTCTCTCTCTTTCTCTTTATCTCTGTCTCTCTCTCACACATACACAAACACTGCTGTACTTCATTGTTGTTGTTAATGAAGTGACCAATCTGAAATAATTCTTTTCAAGCATAGTTCTCTAGTATTCTGTGGCACTGTACTGCATCACCTGATTTACATATGGTGTTTTTTTTCCTGTCAGATTTTGTTTTCATGAGATTGTTTAGCAATATAGAAGGAGTGGGGGAAAAAAAGTCACGGCCTATAGGTTGCGAAAGATTTTATGAGGTCAAACACTTCCAACTGGTGTTAAGTAAACAGGTAGGCAAATGTATATAAGTTAGTGCTAGGATAGTGAAGTAAAAACTTAAATTTGCGCTGGGGCGGGAGCTCAGTAAAAATCTCACAGTTAGTGTTCCATCTACAGACCTGGTTCAGGGAAAAGAACAAACACAATCATGACCACAACATCACACACACACACACACACAAATACAATTTTTAAAAATTATTTTCTGCCTTTTAAAAAACAAGATGAAAAGAATTACAAACACTAAGTCAACTACCTAGTATCCTCAGCCTCATGCTTACCTACTAGGATTTGTAAAAAGTGAAGTAGACTACCCTTCCTTAACTTTCAGAGATTTTTAAGGTAAAATTTTTAGTCATTTTCCTGATATGTAAAATTTTCAGAGATTAGAAGTCAGTAATCTCTTCCTGTACCTTTTACATAATATAGTCCACATAGGTTTTTTTTTTGTTTTTTTTTCTCAATTTTCTTTCTGTAATCCAATTTTAGTTTGAGAACTGAATGAATACAGAAGTATTCAGTTCAGTTTAGGTCAACAGTAAAAACACATCACATGATCTGAAGATTATGTCACTCTGATAATATCCCATGAAGTTTAGTCTACCTTCATTCAGTATTGAACAAATTCATGCTACGTAAAAGATGAACAGGCACCAGGAGAGATGACTAGGTAGTTAAGAGCACTTGCTGTTCTTGCAGAGGATCTAGATTCAGTTCCCTTCATCCATGTGTCAGCTCACAGCTTCTTGGAAGTCCAGCTAAAAGTGATTTTCTTACTTACACAGGTACCAAGGCACACAGACATCCATGCAGGCACACACACACACACACACACACACACACACACACACACACACGCACGCACGCATGCACGCACACACAAAGACAATTTTTAAAATAAAAAAAACCTTTAAAAGAATAGTAAGTGGAAGTGCTGTTGATTGTGTATATTCTTTATTATGCTATTTAAAAAAGGCCGTTCTGGATTTTTGTCGAGTTTGTTCTGATTTCTTGCAGCTTGTGTGACTTCCGCTATAAAGAGTGAAACGTCACTGACCAACACATGTGATGGACCAACAGAGCAACCAGAAAGAACGACAATTGGATGGAAGATTCAGCAAAACATAGGTACATTTTATAACTTTGAAAAATGAATTGATTTTGAGTTTTCTTTTTATCTTAAGATTAATTTCATTTAACCAAAGTGTTAGATTAAGACAGTAGTTACTGAGTGTGACTTAAGTGACACTAGTTACACACACAACTGTGCGTGTGCTATGATGCTCGGGAAGCACTACCCACTGGGTCTGTGTGTCAGTGTACTCCAAGTGTGAAGCGGCTGACACATTGGATATATGTGTGTATGTGTCTGTGTACTTATGTGTATGTCCATGCATATTCACATGTAATTACAGAGGCTTTTTAAAATGTTTGCTCTACTTTCTCTCAGTGTGCTTATGTGTAAGAGAGCCACTTTGTCCAATCATTATGACCTTGTTTTTCAACTTACTACCCTATTTTTCTCTAAGACGTTTCTGAATTTTAGTGCATACCTATGTACATATGTGCATGTGTGTGCGTCTGTTGTGTGTAATGTCTTAGAGGCCCATCTGTGCCCACCCCTCAGAGCCTAAGGACCCCTGGGTCGTTCGTTCTTGTGCTCATCACCCCTCCATCGTTCTGTGTGTTTCCCTTTCAGGTGCGATTGCAGCCTTTGCAGTTGCAGTCCTCGCGGCGGGCATCTCCTTTCACTACTTCAGTGACTAGGGCGAGGCCCAGAGCTTCCTGATCACCCAGAAAACATTGATCAACAGCTATGAGAAACAAAGACGTAAATAAAGCCCCAACTGCGTTTAAGCTAGCAACAAGCTCTGCTACGTAATGCCCACTAGATGTGTTTCTGACTTACATGACGTCACCAGCTGCCTTGTTTAGCCCTGCTTTTATTATCTGGCCCGGGTTTCCAAAAGTAAACTATGCATCTAAATGGACTTGCATGTAACAAATCACTATTATATATTTTCAGAAGAGTCAGAATATGAACTATTTTAGAGTTTAGCCCTGTTGAACAGCATCACACATATCAAAATACTGACACTTTGAGCAGTCAGTAGCCACCATAGTTGATATCTCATCAGGAATCATGTGATAGATTTATCTCAGAGGACTTCTCTAAGATGTACTCAGTTGCCATATTTTATGGACATGGTTTAAGGTGGAGGCCATGAATACTATTTTAAGTATACAAGTGGACTGTGGTTTCCTGGAAGGCAGGTGCCACTAGCAGCATGGCAGTATGTTGTTTGCCTTAAACCGAAACCTAAGAGAAATATGAACTGCATATGCTGTCGTAGGTAGGGCAGTTATGTTGAGGAGCCCTCACCATGTAGTCCTGTGTAGCTCCTGGCAGACAAACCAGAAGCACTTTACTTTTAGCCACAAGACTCCCTCCCGTAAGTTACGATCAAGCAGTATTTTTTATGATTGTAAATCATGAGGTACAAGCTACCCTGAAATGGCAAGAGAAATAACTATAGGAAAAGTTAACATTGAAGTCAGTTTACAACAGCAGTGTAGACAGAGCTATAGATGTGGGTAAGAACCAGCTAGTGCTCCTTAGAACAAGGAGTACATTCTTCAAGGGAGGAGGGCACACTGCAGACTGATTGATGGTAGTAGAAGCAGTGAAGTGGAAGTTGGATGTGATAAGGCAGGGTCTAGGAGAGCCAGGAGGGAACAGTGGAAAAGTGGCAGCACCTGAGGTGATAGGGTTCTTCACACATGTTAGCAAAACACTGATATATTCAAGAAACAGGGTATAGCTTAAACACGTTGAAATGAATAAAATCCATGATGTGATCCAAGTAGTGAACCACAAAATACAAAGAAAGGTTTTAAAACAGCCAAGGGATTTAAAGATCCCCAGCTAAGGCAAGTCAGTCACATGCAGAGTAGACCCCCAGTAGCAACAGTGTACCCACGAAATTGGAAAACTACCTTCAGAATTGTGAGTAGAACTGTAAAAGTTGGTGCAAAGCAAAACTCAGAAACAACAGACCTTCACTAAGGAAATTGAAAAAGGATGGTCTTCATCTTCAGTAAGGAAAACTACTCCAAAAGCAAGATCCAAAACCAAGTGTCAATGAACAAAAGTGATCAATCTTGTAAATTTAAAGTGTTTGTATGAAGCAATCATAATAAAGTATTTATAGAAAATGTAAACAAATGTGAAACTAAATAAATATTATTATGAAATATTAATGTGGAATGTTCAAATAAGGATATAACTGGGAATATCTGGCTTAAAACACAGGAGGAGGGTAGATAGAACCTAAGTGTTCTCGGGGGCTAGTGCTAGCATTTAGGAACCAGGCCAAGTTAATGTTTAATGGTGTACTTTCAAAGGGATCTTCTCAAAAGAGACAGGTGTGAAACAGCCCAATGAAAGGAGACTAGGGAAGCAGTGACACAATACGAGTAAGGGAAGAGATTAGAGGGGGACAAGTACCTCTATCAAGATACCCATTTTTTTATTTGTTAAAAAAAAAGTCTTTTTTTTCCATATATTCCCCTGCTCCCCCTCCCTTCCCTCCTCCCAATCTCTCCCAGTCAGCCTTCAGCCTCCCTGCTTCCTGTAGTACAATTCCTTCCCCCTAAAGGACAAGAAGTCCCAAGGTGGGTCAGCTCAGCATGGTGCATTCACTCCAGGCAAATCCAATTTCCTCATCTCAATAGCAAGACTGGGTTAGGTGTGTTTCTCTGCAGGTAATGGGCTCCATGGTGCCATCCTCCACACAGGAACACAGTCTAATCACACATCCCAGGCTCCACATACTGCTCATGATAATTGACAGTTGCCTACCCTTGGAGGGCCTAGTTCCTTTTCCCAATAGTTCCCCAGAGGCTGTTCTTGATTCAGTGAGCACCCAAAGAGCTCTAGCCAGCCATCTCTGTGGGACTCCTCATAATCCCTGTCCCCTTACTCATACAGTCTCTCCTCCTCTGCTCTCAGCTGGACCAGGAGCTTGGCCCAGTGCTCAGCCATGGATCTCTGCATCCATCTCCATTTATTGTTGGATGTAGGTTCTGTGATGACACTTAGGGTGGTTATTCATTTGACTATAGTGGAAGTCCTGTTTAGGCGCCCCCTCCACTATTGGTTAGAGACCTAGCCAAGAACATTGTGTGAGTTCTTGGAGGTTTCTCTAGCACCTGGTCTCTTTCCAACCCCACATTGGCTTCTTCTATCAAGATCTCCATCTCTTTCATGTGTCCCTCTTTGTTGCTGCTCTCACTCAACCATCTCCCTCTCTCATGATTTGTTCCCATCTCTTCTTGGTTGCAACCCATTATGATCCCAATTTGTTAAGGAGATCTTCTCTTGTTTACTGCATCTATGGTGGGTGATATTTTTGCTGGGTATAGTAGTCTGAGTTGGCAGCCATGCTCTTTTAGTGTCTGTATAATATCTGATTATTCATTCAATTGTTTCCATTGAATAGTCAGGTGTTAATGTGATGGGTCTGCCTTTGTAGGTAATTTGGTCTTTTTCCTTTGTAGCTCTTAGTATTTTGTTGTTGTTGTTCTATAGGTTTAGTGGCTTGATTGTTATGTGGCAAGCAGACTTTTTTGGGGGGGTCTAGTCTATTTAGTGTTCTGTAAGCTTCTTGTATCTTTATAGGCATTTCCTTCTTTAGGGTAAAAAATTTTTTTTCTATGATTTTGTTGAATATATTTTCTGTGCCTTTGAATTGGTATTCTTCTTCAAATCTAGTTATTCTCAGGTTTGGTTTTTTCATGGTGTCCCAGATTTTCTGCATGTTTTATCTTATGACTTTTTTGGTTTTAGTGTTTTCTTTAACTGACATATCTATTTCCACTATTGAATCTTCCATTCCAGAGATTCTCTCTTCCATCTCTTACACCTGTAGTTCTGGCCACAAAGCATCAAGCTATAAAGTCACAAAGCCCACAAAATGAATCCACCCCCTAAGGGTTCTACAAGTATCATCAGCCTGGGACTGAGTGTTCAAATATGAGCATGTTGGGAGACATGTTACATTCAAACCATAACATTCCACCTACCCATAGCACTCATTCGTTCATGGCCATTTCATCATGTCAAATGCATCAATTTCGACTTTTCAAGTCCCTTTAATGAATAGCATTCTCAACACTATTAAATGCCAAACATCTGTTCTGAGGACTAAATCAATCTCTTAACTTTGAGCTCTCATAAAATCAAAAGAAAACTACACATTTCCAACATAAAATGGGCAAAGTAAGCATTTCTATTCCAAATGAGAGAATGGGGGTAGAGCAAAGAGATTGAACCAAAGCAAAACAGAGATCCAGAGGAAATAGCAAATCTTCTAGCTCTGTGTGTAGCATCTTGGACTATTGATAAAATCATCTCAGCTCCCAAGGACTTAGACAGCCCCTTCATCCCCATCTCCAGCATGGCTCTTTCTTGACCTCTCTATTCTGTGGATGCAACTTTCTTTGGTAAATGTCCATTGGTCTGATCTCTCAAACAATCTGGGCCCTTATTTCCAACTTATGTTTTACTATTCATGAATTCTATTTGGTATTATGAAAAACAAAAAACAAAAAAAATCCTGGAGCCAGATATTGGGGAAAAGCTGAAATATCAAAAAGATAAGGAATAAGTCACAGCCAGTTTTCTCTCAGCTGACTCTTCAGGCCTGTCTCTAGGAATTCTCTGAGTCCAAACTTCTTTATTCTCTGCTGACAAGGGAACTCCTCCCTTCTCTCACTCTGCCCAGCTATCTTACTTATTGGGTCAACTTTCCTAAAGCTAGGATTAAAGGTGAGTGCCACCACTGCCTGGCTCTGCTAGGCCTCAAACTCATAGAGATCCATACAGATGTCTACCTCCATAGTAGTGGGATTAAAGGCATGGGTTACCACTCCCTGACCTTCATGGCGAGGCTCTGTCCTCTGATATATCAGACTATTTTTATTAAATATACAATATACACCACATTTTATCTTTACTGTCAGGGTCTCTTGCAGTATCTCTAACCCTGTCATGTGTTGCTTGACCTTATAGGCTTTCTGGAACAACAAAGCCAGAGTACATGCAGCATGTTTCATACTTACAAAATCAGTACCATGGAGACAGCACTACCAAGTTCAGCTGCCAACTCAAAATAGACCAGATCCACTTGGATCACAGATGTAGCCACTCCTGTGTGCTGACCCTGGGGAAACACTTTCCTAGGCAGTCTTTTTCTAAGAGTAAGGAACCCCTTTAATGTTGTGAGTTTAGTTCCCTTCTTTCAAATGAGAAATTTTGCATTTTAAAAAATTGGAGGCATTGGTGGGTGGCGTCCTGCCCTCCAGCACCTTTCCTCTGCCTCTTCAGAGCACAGGTTTCTCTTTAAAATTGTGACTTCTTTACAGCTGTAACTGTAAGTTTGCCTCTGTCCTTTTCTTAGACAGACTGCAGTTTGTTTGTTTTTTCTATTCTGCCACACTTGTTGACCTTTTTCACCTGGATAAGAGTGGTGATCAATACCGTGCCATATCCTGGATGCTTTTCTGCCTTAAAATTTTGTCCACCTAACACATTACTCTATTGAGTTCAGCCTCACTTCAGTTCTCAGGACACAGGCAGAATGCAGCTAGGTTCTTTGCCGGAATGAAACCTTGATGACCTCTAACTTGGAATCTGGGAGAATTTTGTTCCTTTCTGAAACCTCAGGAGCCAGGCATCCATACGCCACATATCTGGAATTCCAAACGTCTACCAGACTACTTTGTGAAGCCTTGTGTACTAGATAGTTTCTATGGTCTAGTTGGTATAGCCTAGGGTCAGTCACCTGGGAAAAGGAAGCATTAACTGGAAAATTGCCTCTGTCAGATTGACTTGAATTGCCTTGATTGTTGATTGATATGGGAAGGACCAGCCCACTGTGGCACCATGCCCAGGCAAGTGAGTATGAGGTTGCATTACAAGGCTGGATGAGTGAGAGCCAGAGGGAGTAAACCAGTAAACTATCCCTTTGGTTTGTGCTGAAGCTCCTGCCATGACATCCCTCAATGAAGGGTTGGGATCAGGAAGTGTAAGCCAAATAGACACCTTTCTTCCAAGTTGCTTTTTATCATGGCATTTATCACAGCAAGCAAAATGGATTGCCTGCTTACAGCAGTCAAGGACTTCTCTAACCCAAAGTTCCAAACTCTTTCACGTTGCTCTTGCTAACCAGTTGCAAAGGCCCAAGTTCCATGCACTTGGGTTTATCACAGCAGCAGGTCCACTAGGTAGTAATTTATTTGTCAGTTTACTTCGCTCATTAGTATCATAAAATACCTCCCAATAAGTGATTTAAGTAAGGAAGAACTTGAAATGGCGTGTAGTAGTTTGAAGCAAGTTCTGATGGCAGAATGGAGAACCTGCTGGTTGCAGCACATCAGCAGTCAAGAATTAAGTTTTAATATGGTATAAATCCTGTGACATCTCATTAAGTACATGCATGTATAAAATTGTAGTCCTAGGTTTCATGTACCATTATATCATTATTTCTAATAATAATCATTATCAATAATCTGTGGTGATATGTTATATATTTAATAAAGCCAGTCTGGAATATCAGAGAAGAAATCTACCCACAGTCAATCCAGGAGGGTCAGAGAGTGGTAACTCACACCTATAATCCAAGAAAGACCTGGAATGGTGACCTATGCCTTTAATCCTAGCAGATCTGAGTTTGAGGCCATCTTGGTTTACAGAGGGACTTCCAGGCTCCGAGGCAGGCAGTGGCAGTGCCTTGCCTTTAATCCCATAACTCCAGAGACAGAGATCTTTTGTGTCTCTGTGAGTTCAAGGCTAACTATCAAATAGTAGTAGCCTCCACCTTAATCTTAACCTGGATGTAATACACCTGGGTGAAGAAGGTATTTAAGCAACACATGACAGGGTTAGAGATACTGCAAGAGACCCTGACAGTAAAGGTAAAATGTGGTGTATATTGTATATTTAATAAAAATAGTCTGATATATCAGAGGACAGAGCCTCGCCATGAAGGTCAGGGAGTGGTAACCCATGCCTTTAATCCCACTACCAGGTAGGAAGACAGGCGTATTAGAAGGGACAAGGAGCAAGGCTGAGGAAGCTGGAAGATAGCTGGGTGAGATTTGACTGTGGTGTTTCTCTCCTTGATATTTCAGCCTTTCCCTGGTATCTGACTCTGAGCTTCTTTTAGTACAACCAGAATTTGTGCAGCAATAATCTTTTCTATATTTAATAATACTTCTCATCTTTAAAGCTATTTATCTTAGTGTAATGATAATTGCTTTAAAAATTGTTATTTGGTTTATATACACTTTGCATTATTTTATGTTTTACTTTTCTGTATCATTAAGCATTAATGATAAGTTAATTTCTTTTAAATGAAAGCATCTGAAATTTTTATAAAGTCCAATTAACATTATGGGCCTTTTAAGTGGTAAATTTAAGACACTTGCTTTTGTTGCTGTTACTATGTTTAGAATTGTTTCTACTTAAAATTTTCACTCTGGAAGTGATAATAATAGTAAAAGAAATCTGGTTTTAAGTAGATGACAAGGCACTGCTCTTGCTTCAGGAAGCGCCTAATAGAGTTTAAAAGTTCCTCTGATTTTGTACCATCATCATCACCCCCAACAACAAATTAAACCTTTACAAAGCTCCCTCTTTTGAAATACTAAAGAATGAAAGAAATTGAAGAAAATTTCATTGATAAAACTGTTATTGGCAATGTGTATGTCTGTATATGAGTGCAGGTGCCCAAGAAACCAGGGGCCTGTGGATATGGATCCCTTGAAGCTGAAGTTATAGCTATCTCGGCACAGGTGGGATGGGTTCTGGGCACAGAATTCTGATTCTATGCAAGAGCAGTATACTCACTTAACTGCTGAGTGGTGCCTCTCTAGCTCCTTTTAAGGGAAGCTAGAGAGAGTGTTTGCTTATGCGTTCCTAAGAAACTGAAATCATGTTCTGTGGAAAAGTTGAGCCTTTAATGGCAGCCACAATTATAATTTTTTTTTTTAAAAAAAACTTTATTTATTTATTTATTTGCCTTGGTGTTTGCCTGGAACTGGAACTACAGACAGTTGTCAGCTGCCATGTGGGTGCTGGGAATCGAACCCGGGTCCTCTGGAAGAGCAGACGGTGTTCTTAACTGCTGAGCCATCTCTCCAGCCCCCACAATTATAATTTTTAAAAAGGTTTAAAAATTTTTATTTTATGTGTTTGACAGCATGCATGTGTGTGCACTCTGTGTGTGCTTGCAGAGACCAGAAACAAGTACCATTAATGGAACTGGAATTATGAAAGGTCATGAGTCACCAAGTGTGTGCTTGAAAACATAGCCCAAGGCCTTTGCAATAGCAGCAAGCACTGTTAGTTGATGAACTGTCTCTTCAAAACCCGTAATTGTTATTGAATAAAAGTAAAACATAATGTAGAACCATAGCTTTTTCCTTTGTAACTTCTATTGGACTCACACAGTTTATTCTGTAAGTCTCTGTAATTCAAGTTACTCAACTTCTTTAATTTTACTTGTAATTATCATTAGTTACTAACAATGAATCCAGTTTGTTACCTCAAGAACCCTGTAGGAGAACTAATTATGTGTTGCCAATGGTGAAATCAATCAATTTCAATTGATTATTATTTTTTAAGTAACTTGCTTAAAATTAAGCTTCTATGTATTAAAGAATGGAAACTGAAAAATAGATACTGTGAGAAGTAATATAGCCTGAATAGACATACTTGATTATAGGAAAAATTCACTTTTGGAGCATTTTCTTACATGGTATAATAGAACAAAGAAACAAAACACCCAAAAGCCTGAAAGGTAAACTGGCCTTTCCAGTTTGTACAGTCATGAGTCTCAAGTATTCCTAAAATGTTGTTTCCATAATACTGTTGCTATAATAATGAAAATGCACAATAGAAAGCTTAGGTTACCATTTTCTTTACTGTTTTATCTTTCAGAACTATACCCACTACATTAGTTGATTAGAATTCTGGACTGAGGTATTGGAGAGATGACTCAGTGGTTAAGAGCATTTGCTGCTCTTGCAAAGGACCTGGGTTCAATTTCCAGCACCAATATAGTGGTCCACACTGCCCATCATTCCATTTCAGGGGATCTAACATCCTCTTCTGGCTTCCACAAACATTAGGCACTCAGATGGTATACACATACATGCAAGTAAGATACTCAAGTACATGATATAAAAGAAGAATTCTGGACTGAAGCTTTCCCTGAAAGTAACTTTTCTCCTATTCGCTGATTCCTCCTCTTCCTTCTATTTTTCTGGAGAACAGACACAGACCTGCGCTATATTAAGAGAAATCTTATAGAAACTTGAATTTGGTTTGTAATGTGTTGGTAACATTCAAGTAAAATAGTATTGCCTAACTGAAAAAGCATGAGAGCTAAGATTGATAAGGCTAAGAGTAAGATTTTTTATCTTGTTAACTATATAAGTGTGAGAATAATATTCAACTCTTCCACATCTTCATTCCTGAACAGGATAAATTATAAACAACATTCTACCCTATATGTTCTTACAAGTTTTAAATACCACCATGGATGTGAAGTTATGCAGTCTTCCTGCTTACTGATAATTTGACATTGGTTTTATTTTATATTTTGGCTTATAATGGTGCAGAAGTAAGATAAATTCACTAGAAACCATGCTTTGAATTTTTAGTTTCAATTTTTTTTCAGCCTCAGCTAGCACTACTCAGCATCATATTCTCTTGAAAAGCAGCATTATACTCTTTTGAAATGTCAGCTGTACTTTCATTCAGCCACTTAATCTCAAGGCTAAACAAAAACATGCTACATTTTATTGTGTTTCTAAGACATGGTGATTTTATTGCATTAGATGTACTCAGAGCATTTTCTACTTAGGATATACAGTGATTTGTATGAGAATGTTCTCCACAGGTACAGATATTTGAACACTTGCTCTCTGATCGGTGTTGCTGTTTATGTAAGTTTAGGAAGTGTGGCCATGATAGAACTTGGAAGAATGTTGCTGGGGACAGGCCTAGAGTTTCAAAACCTCCTCCATTTCCAGTTTAATCTCTCCACTTCATGTTTTCAGATCAAGCTGTAAACACTCAGCTTCTAGCCCCAGCTATGATTCCTATACTTTGCCATCCTCTGGATTCATACCTCCTTGGGAACTGTAAGCTCAGATAAGCTAAGATAAGCTCTTTCTTTTATAAGTTGTCTTGCTCTCTATGTTTTAACACAACAATACAAATAACTAATGCAGGATATGAGTTTTGTTGTGTTTATGGGGAATTATCACATAGTATGTTGATGTGGGATAATGTTCTTGTACACTGTACTGGTTTAGTAAAATGCTGATTGGCCAGTAGCTAGGCAGGAAGTAGAGGCAGAATAACCAGAGTAGGAGAATTATAGGAAGAGGAAAGGCAGAGCAGCAGCAGAAGCCAGTCTGATACAGAAGAAGCAAGATGAAAATGCTGCACTAAGCAAAGATACCAAGCCACAAAGCTAAATATAGAAAAGAATTATGGATTAATTTGGGTATAAGAGCTAATTTGAATAATACGCCTGAACTACTGGCCCATCAGTTACTATAATATTAAGCCTCCAAGTCAATTATTTGGGAAGCAGCTTCTGGGTATTTGAGAATTTCTGGTGGGACAGAAACTTCAGACTACATGTTAAGGAGCATCTTCTTATGATAACTTACTATAAAGTTGACCATGCTATCTGGGGCTTCCAAAGCGACCACTGTTGCACAACACAGATAGTATTGCTTTTATGTGACATCATCCATGGGAATCATGAATTTGCATAGTAGTTAGCTATAATGTTTCAGGAATATAATATTCTACTTTTCACAAAATATTTTATTTTTGTAACAGGGTACACAATTGCATGTGACAGATTTTTTTTTTCCTTAAATTCAGATTTTTCTCATTTAAACACAATAGCTATTGAAATAGCAGAGAACTTGAAAACTGTTACGTTTGTATGTCTATAACTGTAATTATATAAAAAATGTAAATTATGTAAAAAATGTAATAATTGTTACATTTGTATGTCTATAGAAATGTGTTATATATATATATATATATATATATATATATATATATCTTTAAATTTGATTGTGCCATGGCTTTTTCTGAGTTTGTGCTATAACAATAACATATTTGGGGCTTATTTTGTTGTTTAAAACACAGGATCATTATGTAGCTCAGACTAGTCATGATCTTCCTGCCTCTTCCTGCCAAACACTATTACAGCTATTTCTAGTATTAAGTTTCTGGCTCAGACTTTCAGGCCTAGCTCTGAGATCCCACTCACAGCTCCACTGCCACTTAGCAGCAAGTAATCACACACAGACTTATATTAATTTTATCCTGATTGACCTAGGACTGAGGCATATAACTTGCTAACTCTTTACTCTTAAACTAGCCCATGATTCTTACCTTATTCAGCCATGTGGCTCCGTGGCACATGGCTTTTCTCATTTTTCATCTTCTTTTCTCAGCAGCATTTCAACTTCTTTCCTCTGCCTCTCACAGGCATCTCTGCTCTGCTCTTTTCTTAGTCTGGTAGCCCCGCCCACACTTTCTGTCCGCCTTCAGCCAATCAGTATTTTTATTAAACAAGTAGGCAGGACAGTTATTTACCGTGTAACAACGTAATCCCACTATGGTTATTATTTGAGTACCTCCTATCTCAGCTACTCAAATTCTGAGCTTATCTGCACAAATCACCATACATAATACTTATTTCTATTTATTTAGTTTGTGTGCATGTGTGTGCATACATGTGCACATTTATGCTTGTCTTAGCAGGTGAATGCATGTGGAGGTCAGAGATCAATGTTTGCTATTTGGTTCTCTCCTTCCATCTTGTTGTTCTCTCCAGCCAGTTCAAGCTAGCTGGGCCACAAGAGACCACCCTTACCTCTCCAATAACTTTCTTCCCCACCCCTCTTTCCACCATAGGAATTCTAGAATTATGTATGTGTGCCACTGTGTTGGGATCATTGATTCATGTGGATTCTGGAGACCACAAGGCTTCCATGGCAAGAGAATAAAAACTCACTGAGTTATTTTGCTGCTTCACCTAGCCCTAGCATGTTCTAATACTCTTTTCAGGCTTGAAACATTCAGTTAAAGATTATACTCTTAAAAATTGCCCAGAGAAATGTTGCTGTTGAGTTTACATTTTCAAAAAGAACTACTTGGAAATTTTAGGATGTCATTCTTTGTTAATGCTGAGTAGTACTCTGTTGTGTAGATGTACCACAGTTTGTTAATCCATTCTTCAGTTGAGGGCATCTAGGTTGCTTCCAGGTTCTTGCTATTACAAATAATGCTGCTATGAACATAGTTGAGCTAATGCCTTTGGGGTAAGAATATGCATCCTTTGGGTATACACCAATAGTGGTATTGCTGGGTCCTTGGGGAGATTGATTCCCAGTTTTCTGAGAAACCATCATACTGCATTCCAGAGTGGCTGAACAAGTTTACCCTCCCACTAACAATGGTGCTCCTTGTTTTGCAACCTCTCCAGCATAGGCTGTCATCTATGCTTTTGATCTTAGCTATTCTGACAGGTGTAAGGAGGTATATCAACGTTGTTTTGATTTGCATTTCTCTCCTGGCTAAAGATGTTGAACAATTTTTTAAATGCCGTTCAGCAAGAACTAGTCTCTGGCTAGCCCCCCAAGGGTGACTAAATAGGACTTTTCCTATAATCAAATGAATAACCACTCTAAATGTCATCACAGAACCTATACCCAACAGTGAATGGAGGTGGAGGCAGAGATCCATGGATGAGCTCCCTTTCCAGTTGGAGAGTGATGGAGAGGAGTCTGTATGAGCAAGGGGATAGGGATTATGAGGAGAAGTCCCACAAAGATGGCTGCCTGGAGCTCTGGGGAGCCCACTGAATCAAGAACAGCCACTGGGAAACCATAGGAAAGAGAGCTAGGCCCTCCAAGAATAGGTAACTGTCAGTCAGCATGGGCAGTGTGTAGGCCTCAAGGGGTGGGATCAGACTGTGTTTCTGTAAATGGGCTGGCACCTTGGAGCCTATTCCCTGCAGAGGAGTACCTAACCCAGTCTTGCTATTGACATGAGAAAATCGGACCTGCCTGAACTGGATGCTCATTGCTGAGCTTGGGATTTCCTGCTCCTTTTGGGGAGGGGATCTGAGGCGAGGTTGGGGCAGGCTGAAGGCAAACTGGGAGGTACTGGAAAGAGGGAAGGATGAGTAGGCAGGGGGATACATGGAAAAAAGATCTCTCTTTTTTTTTTTAAATAAATTTTTTAAAAGAAAAAAAAACTGTTTCATTAACAGAAGGTACATAGCTCTTTATGAATAGCTACTTTACTTCCAGAAGTTACAGGTCATTAAAAATATTTATATTCAAACATGTTTCAAAATATATTTTAAAATACCTCAGGAATCTGATTCTTTTCTTTCTTTTTTTTTTTTTTTTTAAAAAAAAACACTTTTATTTATTTATTTATTTGCCTTGGTGTTTGCCTGGAACTGGAACTATAGACAGTTGTTAGCTGCCATGTGGGTGCTGGGAATGGAACCCAGGTCCTCTGGAAGAGCAGACGGTGCTCTTAACCGCTGAGCCATCTCTCCAGCCCGAATCTGATTCTTTTCTTTTGTCTCACAGATGTCCCAAGAAAACATTAAGCAGCAGCACACCTCAACAGCCTTGGGATTTGCTCACTTCTGTAGTCTTTTGTTCAGCAGTCTGATATCAACTTGATGATTGGCAGTTGTCAAGTCCAGGCAGAAAATGATTGCAGGGGTTCTAGGGACAAATTTCCACCAATATAAGAAATCAGGGTGTAGAAGATAAGTTTTCTATATAATGGTAAGTGGTTTTTGACTGAGGATGCTTTTTCCATCTTCTAGAGAACACTTGACGATATCTAAAGCAAGTTTTTTGTTGCTGCAATTAGAGAGAGACACTACTAGCTTCTAACTGGGAAAGGTCAAGGATGCTGCTAACCATATTTCAGTATGCGCAACTAAGCCCCCACAGAAATGCCAATAATAGTGAATTTCAGAAACTGTGACATAGGAGCAGCCATCAGGATGAGTAATAGAATCCGAAAGGACAATGAGGGGACTATCAAGGAAGAAAGACCACAATACTAAAAGACTACAGTTCATGAACACTTAGTAGAGAAAGAATTTCAATTTGAGTATGGGTATCAGAATCTAGTGTACCTCAAAACATGGAAGATGAGATATAGAATCTAAAATTTTGTTGAAGTTGCTTACCTGTCTTTCATTACCCTGAAGTTTTTAAAGGACTTTTCTCTTTTGATTTAAATATTGCATATAAACTACTTAGTAAATTCATTTCTAGAAGGATGTGAGTGGTGTGTTTGATATAGATGCATTGCATCTGACATCTTCATGAATTAGCTCATATATATGCACAATTTTATGCTTTTAGATCTGTGTGGTATATGAATCATTTTACTTGCTGTTTATTTATTAATAATAAAATGTAGCATTTGAGTAATATTTGTATGTTAGGCACCTCTACCTAATTTACATGAGTTCTCATTTTTATCTCATAGTAACTCTGAAGAAATTCTATCATTATCTGTGTTTGACAGATTTTAAAAAGGTGCAGAGAGATTAATTAGTGTGCTCAAACTCACAAAATGAGTGAGTGGATTCAGACCAAGAAGTTTGCTATGGTGCCCACTAGAGTCACCAAAATCACAATAGAGACAGGGAGAGATACAAAGGCATAAACATGATCTCTAGGGTGGATCTGGGAGGCTTACAGGGAAAAGTTGGAGGTGAATATGATCAAAATATAGTGTTAAAATTCTCAAAGAAAAAATAAGTGTATTTTTAAATGGTCTCTGTTTCTACAGAATTGAATAGCAGATGAAGTGTTTGTATAAAGGCATTGGTAATGCAGCATTTCTGCAATAGCAGACTTCAAGCATTCTAGTCAAGTCCTGTCTTTTGTGTGACTCTCCTGATGAGTATTATATGAGCAAAGCTTCACCCTGGCACCCATTAGTCACCTAGTCTTATTTTGAGAATGGTTGCTATCATCACTCACTCTAAGGTGGTACCACCTAGTTACTTTTGTTTTGACAATTATGGGTTAAATACATTCCTGGGCTTAGTCCTGCTTAAGCTTGCTAGCAGTTTATTTTAAATTAAAACATGGTGGTTTGTTTCTTGCAGGAGTAGAGATTCCTTTGGATAGGAATGTTTCAAAACCAGTTATTTTTGTTGTTTTTTTCCCTATAGATAGGTGTTTCATTTCACTGGTTAGTCTTTCTTTTATGCCTCTGCCCTGCAGAACTGCTTCATTCTGCCACTAAGAACGGCTATTAACTGAACAGAGTTTACATTTTGTTCGTGAACTATTGTTGTCTTTGAGCCATTTGAGTGTCCTTCCTCACCATCTTGCCACCATCTTTTCAGAATTTCTTCTGGCCGGTAGAATTAATGCCAATCTATAGCTATTTTGTTGAGTTTTTATATTTATAGTTACCTTATGTGACGACCCTGTTTTTTTCATATTTTTTTGTTTTGTAGCCAGGATGTCCTTGAATTCCAAGATTCCTGCCTCAACTTCTTGAGTTGGGTGTGGCACTATTTTGTCTTGTTTTTCTATATTCAGTACTTTCTTAGTAGGGAATTTTATAAAAGATGAATACATTTGCCAGCCACTATTTGCTAAAAAGTACTTTGAACTCTTTTTTTGAAAGGCTCCTGGTTTAGATATAAAATCATTACACATGGCTCCCTCTTACCTCTCTTCCTCTACGTGATATCTCTGTTGCCTAAAAACATAAAAGTAGGTTATACGTCTAGGTTTTAGAAATCAATATTCAAGATTTTAGATTCATGAACAAAAATATTCATTTAGGGACAAAACTTTGTGAGAGACTAGTCAGCATAAGCTGGTGATTTTAAAGAATGTCTACTCATCTGCATCAGAAATAGGTAGTCCGATGGCATACTTTTTGCCTTCTTTTTCGTTTTCTATTTATCTTGATATAGAAGATTGTAGAGTCTAAGTGAGGGATGGGGTTGGAGATGTGAATCTCAGAGTGGACTGGGAGAGGTTACCTAGATGGAGGAGAGAAGCCAATGAAGGACTTAGAAGGAGCAGACAGATGAATGGGAGCATGTCAGTATGTTGTCAGAAGCAAGAGGAAGGAACTCAAAGGGAAGGCAGTGGTAGGTCTGATATGAGTTTATGGGAGGTTGAATAAAGTATAAAATAAAAATTGGCTAGTAAGTTTTGTAAGAGACTTACACTGTACTAAAATTGCCAGCATGGAGTCTCCCCAGAATGAAGTAAAACTGAAGTGGAGAACAGAGATTATGGATAATTTTAGAAAGCTCCTTTGGGAGTCATGATTTTAAAGAAAATCAGAGATATGAGTGGTAGGTTAAAACTTTACATTATAGGGGACATACTTTGAATAGTGAGTAATTTAAAAATATTTCAAAGCTAAAATTAGAGAAAGGTGATAGATAATGCAGAGGAGAGGGGAGTAATTCCAGAAGTGAACCGTGTCCATAGGAGTGAGTGGAGAAACTTAACATCTGGATTGCTTGACGTGAGACACTCATCTGGACTCTTCATTACATCCGTAGACAGTTTATGTGTAGTTGGCATTTCAGTTCTGATGGTAGAAAGATGAGATAGATCTCATCAGATAACATCTGCTTTCTCAGTGAGAAATGGAATGTTGAGAATGTGGGGAGTTTAAGGGGAAAAAAAGCAATAAAAAACCAATTACTTAAAAGACTAGAGACCAAAGCTTTGAACAGTTTTGTGCTTCACTCCTGGGCTTCCAGGGAGAACTGTGTCGACCTGCTCTGAACACACATCTCCTAGTTTGTTTCTGGACATGTGCCGAGCTCCATTTCTTCCATTATTAGCATGATACTTCAACCCTCACTCATCATGACCTTTTCCCTCTGATTTGGATACCTTTCACATTACTCCTCAGCTAACTTATGTATTTATACATCAAATGTTGTATTTTATTTAGCATTTCCATTGTCTGTGTGTGGGAGGACAAGCTTCCAAATGTTTTCTTTTTTTTTTTCCTTCTTTTCTTCCTTCCCTTCCTTCCTTTCTTCCTTCCTTCCTTCATTTCTTTCTTTCTTTCTCTTTTTTTTTGAGGAGGAGGTGAGATAGGGTTTCTCTATGTAGTCCTGGCTCTCCTGGAACTCACTTTGAAGACCAGGCTGGCCTTGAACTCATAGAGATCCACAAAATATACCTTCCTCTGTTGGAATTAAAGGCATCTACACACACCATCTGGTTGTTGTTGGTGTGTGTGTGCAAGGGGAGGTGGGAGGGGGGTTGACAAACTTCCAAGAGAAGTGAAACTTAAAATTCTACTTCTAATGCATTTTGATGCTTTGTTTTAAAAATGAAAACAATACTTTTCACATGCTATTAGAGTCTATTGAGTTATTTGAAACTAATAAATAAATCATTTTTGTATTTTGAGCTTTATGAAGTTTCTAGGTACTTAAGAACATAATATACTCACAGTAGACTTTACACAGAATAGTTGTTTCTTTATAGGATTTTTATTCTTATCATACAAGTCAGTTTATAAGTAGTATCCAATTTCAAAAGTCCAGATAAAAATGCCAAGGGAAAAATAAGGAGTAAAAAAGCTAACAAATAACTTGAAAGAGATCTTTAAAGTGACATAACATTGACATTATTCCCTCCTCTGTTTACTATTTTTAAGAGCTACAATTTTTTTGCAGTAAAATATTATCTCAATTTGAATAACTAATGCTAAAAAATTCTATCAACATAATTTTAGTGTCTTCTGTTCCCCAAAGTTGTGTAGCCACATTTAGTGTTTGCTAAAGGAATATGGATACTACCAAGAATCAATGTTCACTGTGTAAAGGATGAATATTAGATACTGACACAGTGCATGCTTATTCAGCATCTTCATCTTCCATGTTGGTCTGCTCTAGGTCATGTACCTCTCTTTCTGGTAGTAACCCATATTCATTTAGGAAAGACTCCACATCTCCAGCAAAAAATTCTTCTGCAAACTGCTCAGCAACACTAATAAAATTGCTTATGAGTTCCCCACCTTTGTAAACAAGCAGGGCAGGGAGTACCTCTGGGGAAAAGCGGTCCCCAGCACCAGTATTGGAAGCTTTTATCTTACAGAACTTGACCATTGGGTACTCTGCTGCAAGGCATGCCAAACTACTGTTGAGTGCATCACAGCCCTTGATGCCGTCTTCATAAATGTTAACCACGATGGTGGTGATCTTCTGCTCCTTTTCAATGGCTTCCAGGAATTGCTCCCCTGTTTCCAGCTCATAGACAAACCCATATCTAGGCCCAAAGCTCAGCTTCTGATGCATATCCTGCATACACTGTCTACGGTATTTACGAAGGCAATTTTCATCTTCTTTGTCTTGATGAATTAGTTCATATTCTTGAATGCTCATCTGGAAGTGCATGAAAGAAGCAACAGAGAGAATTCAATCAGAGATGTTTCATCCTTGGATGCATCAAACTTATTCTCAAGTCTAGGAGTTTTGACTTGGTGTCCTCTCTGCTTACTTAGACCACTTCTCTGCTTATAGCCCTTCTCATTTAAGCATTGGCTCAAAGGCCACTCTCTTTTGTTGCTTGGTTGATCAATTTAAAAAGGACCCTTGCTCCATTTTCCTCTTTCTATCCTTTTTTATCTTCATACCAACAAGCACTGTTGGGGATTGTATTACATATTTGATTAAAAAATATCAGCTTACTAATTAACGTGTTCAGTGTCAGCAATTCCTTTTTTTCCTGATTATAGGCACTACTCAGATCTGCTGAATCAGAACCTATAAGGGTGAGGCTGCATTGTTTCTGTGTTTTAACAAGTCCTCTAGGTGATTCTTAACCACTGGCTTAGTCAAAAGTAAGAGAACCATGTATCTTCCAAAATAGCTGCATTTTCATGTGATTAGAACATCAAATTATCTTAATACCCATTCATAGTATTGACTCCATCATTAATATATTTGATAAACAATTAATCACCTCCTCCCCTCAACCAAGAAACAAATAGACACAAAGGAGTGATGCAGCATGTTGTCATACAGCTGACTGGAAGGTATGGGGCATCCCAGAGACTTGGAAGCTGGAAGGTGGGGAGCCTCCAGAGACTGTCACCTGTAGTGCCTTCATTATCATGTCACCTTTGAACTGAAGCTGCTGTCTGTCTCCTTGCTTCTGCCCTTTGTGTTTGATTTTCTAATATCCCCAATTCTTTCTCCCTGGCAATCTGCCTCCCTCCCCGTTCCTCTCTCTCCTTTTTCTTTGGTATGGTCTTGTTCTGTAGCTCAGGCTAGCCTGGAACTCAAGGTCCTCCTACCTCAAACTCCCAAGTGCTGGTATTATAGACACATGCCACCAAAACCAGATCTCTTTCCTATTTAATAGTTTTTCTTTGTCAATGTTATAGTCTCAATTTATTTTAGTCCTACAATTGTTAAATGTTTGGTATAATTTTTAAGTTGCTATCATAGTTCTGCTTGTTTAAGCAATGAAGCTTTATGAATATGAATTTAAAGATACATTTGCACAGTCATATCTGAAGTTGTTCTCTTCATACATTGAGACATAGATATTTAGGCATACACATAAATTTCTGAAGTTTAACCAGAACAAAATCTGTAACAAAAACATCTTAGATTTGGTGGTATTTTAAAGACATTTTTATTATGTTTAAAATAAATGAGGACATTAATAACAGTTTCTCAGTTTCAAAAAATGTCATTGTCACATTCACACTGCATAATGACCCAGAGAGAAAACAAACTTCTGTCTTCTATTCCTGACAGTGATAGACTAAAGATCACTACGATGCCCTGAAGCCATGGGCCAAGGCATTCTACCAATTTAATATTCAGATAATCTTATGGTGAAGCTTCTGCTTATCTACTTTCTTTTCTTCTTGGGCAATGTCATTCTTCTAAAACTATGACTCTACCAAGAGAAGTAGCATCATTCTACTTCTCTGCATATAGATTTATGTGTTTATAATACTCAAGAGTGAAAGCACACAAAGGTGTCTTTGTTGCCCTAAAAATGGAGCCATTCATATCGTTTAAAATTCTACATTTTGTTTTCTCATATTGCAAAACTTTCTCTACAATAAGGCATATATTTATAATCCACTCTGTGATTCCCCAGCTGTATTTCTCAGTACAGAACACCTGGTGTCAGTATTCACGCTGGACTACAAGGAAAGCATTTCACAATACTTCAGCAATGGTTCTCTCGAGTGACTTAGACTAGGAAATACATAACTTATTGCACGTATTTGCTTCTCTCACCTTTCTGCCCATTCGTTCCTTTGCGTCTCTGTCGTCTCTGCTCTGAGAAGCAGACATTTGTCTGAGGATCTCCTTCTTACTGGGTGGGAGTGAATCCCCATCTTCACTCTCCAGTTTAAACTTTCTCCAATCATTTATTACTCCCTTAGGTCCTGAAATAAATTTTAAAATTTTTTCTCTTCATTATAAAAAAAGATTGTTTATGCAATTGAAATTTGTGCAAGTAGTGCCATGAGAAAACTTGTCATCTCCTGCATCAGAAGCAGACATGTTGTTTAGACTAAAGATGTTTTCCCTGACTTGTTCATAAAATCAGTGCCCAAGATTAACTTTAACAAATGGCAAATACCATGGCTTAGAATCTCTCTAAAACACCTCTAAGGGTCAAAATATAAATTATGTGCTTTGAGTTATTTACAGGTAAAAATATTTAAACATTGGAATATATAAAAGCAACTAGAATTTTTAGAAGAACAGCACTCACTACATAAGAAAGATGCTTATGCAGTAAATGAGCAGTGGTAGTACAGTGTGAAGGAGGAAATTGGAGTTTTTGGAGAAGCAACAACAACAATGTAGAGAACAGTACCTGACTTCAATTAATGAAACTGAAGCCACAACTATCATTTCACACCCAGCCAATTCCTCCTAAGAGCCCAAGAATCACTCAGAAATACAAAAAGAATAGGGTTTTTCAAGCAGAGGGCCAGGGATAGCACCCCATTGTATAGCGCTTTCTTTATATGCATGAGGCTCTGCCACATCACAAAAAAAATGTGTTTGCTGTCAGCAATTATTTTTCCTGATGATGGACACTGCTTAGATCTGCTGAATCAAAACCTGCAAGGGTGAGGCTGAGTTGTCTGTGTCTTAATAGCACAGACCAAAAAAAAAAAAAAAAAAAAAAAAAAAAAAAAAAAAAAAAAAAAAAAAAAAAAAAAATCGCCCACTTAACACAGATGAAATCACCTATTTGGAATTAATATTTGGTTCTTGAAAAATAATGCTTTAGAGATCTTAAATTCTTGAAAGCATGCAGTATTAAATTAGCTATACATACTAAAGCTTATTCTTGCTTCTCATTCAATACTATATTCTACATTTGGATATTCTTTCTCTCTCACAATGTATGTCATATTGTATATCAATTTATTATATAGAATACATACATTTAATCTAAATTTTTTTACAGCTGTTTTTATTAATTGTATTAAGGCAAACACTCTTTTATTTTCCTACAGTTTTCTGGAAGAGCAGCATATGGTCTTAACCATTGATCAATCTCTCCACCATGATTCATCATTCCATTCTCCTCCTCCTCTTTTAAATATAGAGCACAGTATATTATTATAAATGTGTATACAATGTAGCTATTTATTATTGATAGATGGTATTGTTTCCATATTTTTATATTACATATGATGTTAAATGAAGCATTTTATAATCCATTTTTTCCTATTTGCCAAGTATAAGTGAGATTACTTGGTCTCGAGACATGCACATTCCTGGCTGTGACAGTGCTCACTGTCCTTGTAGAGGTTAAACCAGTTTGGTTTGCACCCTGCTCCATGCTTCATTCAGACAATGTGTCAAACTTTTAGTTCTTCTATTTCTGTGAAAAAGCATTGCATCTCATCAAAATTATGTTTTGTGTATTTTTCTGTGTGAAACACTTACCCACTGTGATGGTTAATATTGATCATCAGTGTGCTATGATCTATAATCTCTTAAGAGACAAGTTTCCATGCCTGTCTATGAGAGTTTATCTAGATTAGGTTAGTTGAGGTGAGAAGAGCAGCCTTAACTGTGGGCATCACCATTGCATGGGCTGAGGTCCTGGAAAGGGATAACTAAGCCCTACTGACCATCTTCCTCTGCTTCCTGCTGTGTGGGGGCACAATGTGACCAGCAGCCTAAGCTCCTAATGCCATGACTTTTCCACTATGGCAGACTGGATCCCACACGGTGAGCAAGCATGAATCCTTTCTTCCTTAAGTTCTTTTTCTCTAGATATTTTATCACAGCAACACACCAAGTAACTAATACATACACTATTCTATTTGGTTGTTGTTTTATTTCTTACTATTTGTAGAAACTTTCAATATATATTAAAAGTCAATTTGTTGGCTATTAGATCACAAATGATTCTCCCAGACATAGTAAATTTTTCTCTTAATGATTTCTCATGATAACTTTCACCAGATCATGGGTATTTCCTTTGTTTCTTCCCTCTTTTCCTTTCTATGTACCTTCTTTTCCTCTCCCTCCATTCACTACTCTCCTCCCATAATTTCCTTTCAGCAAACTTACCTCTTATAATTTTTTGTTATTTTACTCTTACCATAGCTACTATTAAGTGAATTTCCATATATTTATCCTGCTACTAGTGTGAATTTATTCAAACCTATGACTAAATTTAAAGGTTCCAATACATGCTTATAGATATGGAAACTAATAGTCACGTAAGGTTCTATAGAGTCAAAAGGATTCCAAACTTAAATTTTAAGTCATAGTACTTAACATTTAAGGTCTTGGTAGTGGCATATAAATAGACACATACAACTGAACAAGTTAAAAAAAAGTGCCTTGATGAAATGATGTTTTGGGTTTTCGGGAGGTAGGCTGGCTGAAATCCACTTGATTCAAGCCAGTCTGTTATCTTCATACTCTTTTTTAATTCACATTCAAAAACCTAAAATCAAGTATTACTTACTTTTGATTGCTAATATACATATTATATCAAAAAAGTTTTACATATATCTATATTTCATATATAGAGTGTACTAAGAAAAGTCTATAGTAAGTACACACAGGAGAGGTGGGAGAATAGAAAGGGCCTTCCTTATATTGTAGATACAAGACTTGTAGATAAATGGGTAACAGGACATTATTAATAATTTGTGGCTTTTTTCTAATTCTCTGATACTGAAATAGTATCAAATAACTAATCTTGGGTTATTTCATTATAAGCTAATTTATTTAGTCAAGTGTTTTCAGTTTATTCTTTCTTACCAGATTAATATATTACTAACTTAAGTAAATATATTCTCTATGGAAAAAGCATCTATTTCTAGAATTAGTCTTACTTTAATAATCATGCTGTCTCTGCACTTTGGTTACCTGTGTGTGTCGCCTGCCCTTCAAAGTCTTCCTCTAGGCTTTGGCTTGTGGCTGTTTCCATGTTATGGGTTGGATTTGTTATAATCTGTATGATGAACAAAGAACAATGAGACAGATAAGTTCTATGATACATATGCAAACACATACACATTCTTTAATGCACCTGCATGTACTACAATTTCCTGATGTCACCCAGATGGATTAAAGGCTATTACTGTGGGAAAGAGTGTTTGAATGTTTCTGTCTGCACTGTAAAAGGACATTAATTTAGCATATGCTAATAAAGATGTTTATAAATTTATGGTTTGTCTTTTAGAAGTTTATGTTTTCATTTTGAGTTTAGGTACTTGGTGAACACTATTGATTAATGAATTCCTTATTATTATTATTTGTTAAAATTTTTCATAAAGCTACATACCATTATTTCATCTAATGAAAAATTCTAATTAATTACATGCTTATTGTCTTAATATCATCCTATTTCTTTGAAGAGACACTATGACCAAGGCAACTCTTACAATGGAAAGCATTTAACTGTGGGTTTGCTTACAGCTTCAGATGTTTAGTCTATTATCAACATGGCTGTGAGCATGATGGCACAGAGGCAGGTGCTGGAACAGTTGCTGGGAGCTACATCCTGCTCTATAGGCAGAGAAATAAAGAGCCTGGGCCTAGCATGGGCTTTTGAAAACTCAAAGCCCACTCCTAGAGACACACTTCTTTCAACAACACCATACCTACTCCAACAAGGCCACACCTCCTAATTATTCTAATCCTTCTCAAATAGTGCCACTCATTTACTGATGATTAAACATTCAAATATATGAGCATATGGACATATTTACCAGTTACTTTATGTGACAAATTCAGTTAATGTTCCCATAGCCAAATGTGGTAGGTCAATTATTAATTCCATTTTACAGTTGTAAAAGCTGAAAGATGCCTAATTTTTAATTATTTGTCATGCATGGTTCATAAAGAATTTGAACCTAAGCAATTTGACTTTGGAGCCTACTGTTACCCATCACACTATGTGTTAAAGTAACTGATAATTTTTCCCCTTTGATTTGGAAAAATACACTGTATGATTTAGTGTTGAAAAAAGATGATCTCATCAATACTCAATATTGAAACATTTTTCAGTACTAAAGACCAAGTTTTGATGAAACGATTGCCCACAAGACAAATGAAAAACAGAAAGTAACTAAGCTTATAGTATATATCTTTTTCTCCCCTATACTCTTTTTTAATCTTTTTTTAAAACTTTATTTATTTATTTATTTGCCTTGGTGTTTGCCTGGAACTGGAACTACAGACAGTTGTTAGCTGCCATGTGGGTGCTAGGAATCGAACCTGGGTCCTCTGGAAGAGCAGACAGTTCTCTTAACTGCTGAGCCATCTCTCCAGCCCCTTTTTTAATCTTGAGAAGGTAAAATGCTATGGGGACATTGTGACTACTTCTTAATGCTTAGTTCACAGTAAAATTTAATTTACTTACTCATTTATATTTCAATTATCTGGAAATTTTGGCTATATAAGGAATACACTAGTATATTCCTTAAGGGATTCACATAATTATAATTTCTTTGAAACTTCCATGGGAAGGCTATATAACATTGGCCATAAAGTGTCTTTACCGTTTCTCTTTGTTCCTTTCAAAGTCAATTTTGTGTGTGTGTTTCTCTCTGTTGTTTTGGCTGTTCTGGAACTTAGTTCTGTAGACCAGAACTCACAGAGATCTGTGTGTGTCTGCCTTCCAAGTGCTGGGGTTAAAGGTGTGTGCCACCATTGCTCACTCCTCAAAGTTAGTTTTAAACACTGATATTATCCACTCTGAATTTTTTTTTTAAACTTTATTTTTATTTATTTATTTGCCTTGGTGTTTGCCTGGAACTGGAACTACTGACAGTTGTTAGCTGCCATGTGAGTGCTGGGAATCGAACCCAGGTCCTCTGGAAGAGCAGACGGTGCTCTTAACCGCTGAGCCATCTCTCCAACCCCCACTCTGAATTTTTAATGACTTCCTAGCTTTTATAGTTTTATGCCTCAGTTTTAGAGGTTTTTTTGTTTGTTTTTTGTTTTTTGGGTTTTGTGTGTGTGTGTGTGTGTGTGTGTGTGTGTGTGTGTGTGTGTGTGTGTGTTTGTCTTGACTCCTTTTGTGTCTTGACTTGTGGTGACAATATTTAGGCTGATCCTAGAATTCTGTTCCCTTTATTACAACCCCTAACAGAATCACCTAAGATCAAAATCTTACCCTCCTTAGTTTCTTCCATTTGAACAAGAAAATGTTTTTAAATAAGCTATTAAAGAAAAACCAACCCATTCTAGAATATTTATGCAATTATAAATATAATTAAGAACAGTAAATCTGAATGTGCTTATTAAATAAAAAAATACCCAAAAAGAAAAAAATAAAAGGGAATTAAATAAGTACTGTTGGAATAAAAAATAAATTTAATGACTTCAATTATGTAAAACCATTTTTATTCTTAAACTTTTTACTTCAAAGTAAAACAAAGAACAGAGAACTTGAAACGTAGCTGATTATTTCAATAGCTGTTTAAGTTCTAGGAAAAGAGTAACATAATTAGCCTTTTCTTCTACAAGAGTAGATTATGAATTTGGCTAGCTACAATTCTAAATAACTATGTATAAAGTTAAGAACATTTAAAGTAATTGTATTTCAAATCTTGAGGAGACAGAACCACATCTCCCTTCTTGGTTTATTTTTGAATAGCTTAGTTGTCAACCTCCTAGAGTAAAGAAAAGTTTTAATCATTTTTAGGCAAGCACATAAGCCAACTTCTACATATTCCTTTATTAAAAAGGTAATACAATTAATTAGGTCATGCTTCATCTGTTGTTTGGATTAGTGTATGCCTAGAATCGATTGTGTCTGACATTTCTCTGGGCTCTGAATTACATTTTTTTTTTAAACTTTTCTAAGGTTCTCACTAGTGCTGTCATACAAGCCAACTCGGTTTCCTTTTTTGAGTTAGAGTATAAAAATTAACAAAATTTGGTACTGTTTACTGCCAGGAGGAGTAAACAAATTAAAACTAAAACATTGAGACATGGAAATGTTTATTTCTCCTGCTTATGACCTCTGTGGTAGATGCCATAAACAGAATCTTATTCACTATTGATAGGTTTTATCTATATTCATAATTCCCCTTTTAACCACCTCCTCTAGGATTCTCTAGTTATCTCAAATAATTTATCATCTTCAAAGTTTACATTAGCATCATGTAGGCAATTGAATTGGTATTTGAAAAGAATGTAAATATTGGCATACAGATAATAATTTTTGGGGTGAGAATTTAAGACAGGATTTCTTCGTATAACAGTCCTGGCTGATCTGGAATTTGCTTTGTAGACCAGTTTGACCTTGAACTCACAGATATCTGCCTGCTTCTACCTTGAGTGCTGGGATTAAAGGTATGCACCATTACATCAAGTCCCAGAAATAAATATTTTCTAAATACCTGTACAATGACAAAAGTACCAAGATAGAATCTCATAAGAACCTGTCCCTAGATGAAGAGCTACAGGCAATTAATGACTGCTAAGACTGAGAAAAATTAATCTTCTCTAGGAACAAACCCCCTGATACATAGATTATTAAATTGACTCAGATGTGCATCTACGCATCTATGTTTGTGTGTGTGTGTATGTATATATGCATATACACAAACATGTATCTTTCTATTGATCTTTCTATCACAATTAAAGAAGTCATAAGGCTGAGAAGAAATGGACACAGGAGAAATTGAAGAGGGGAGAGTGGTATTGAAGTGATGTAAATGCATTAATCATGAATGAAATTCTCAAAAAATGTTTTAGAAAGTGTTTTATGTTCCTGCTGTATAAAATAAAACATATTTTAAGTATTTGTAATTAAAAAGTCAGCATTTGGCTTGAAATGATATTATGGATAATGGTTGAAAGTTTTATCTCTGCTTTAAATAAGGCATTTTATTTTATTATTATTATTATTTAATTTGAATAAAGTTTCATTTTTTATTCATGTATCCCCTTGTTCAAACTCCTTTCCCCTTCCTGCCCCTCCTGCCCCTCCCAGTCACTCACTCTTATCCCCATCTCCTTATCTCCTCCCCGGCAAGGGCAGGAAGTCCCAAGGTCCCAAGGCAGCTTAGTTCAGCATCTACTCCAGGCAAATCCGATTTCCTCATCCCAACATCAAGATTGGGTCAGGTGCTGCTCTGGAGGGAATGGGCTCCAAGGTGCCAGTCCAAGGTACTTCAGATCCCAAGCTGTTCAGGTGGTTGTGGTTTGCAGCTTGGGTATGCTTTGCTTTTTGTTTAAAGTCCACTAATGATTGTGTACATCCCTTGCTTATCTTTCTGGGTTTGTGAGACCTCCCTCAAGAGGATATTCTCCAAATTCATCCATTTGCCTGCAAATTTTAGAATACCATTTTTTCTTACTGCTGAGTAGTACTCCATTGTGTAGATGTACCACAGTTTGTTAATCCACTCTTCAGTTGAGGGGTATCTAGGTTGCTTCCAGGTTCTTGCTATTATGAATAATGCTGCTATGAACATAGTTGAGCCAATGCTTTTAGAGTGCGAATGTGCATTTTTAGGGTATATGCCCAATAGTGGTATTACTGGATCCTTGGAGGGATTGATTCCCAGTTTTATGAGAAACTGCCATACTGTACTTCAGAGTGGCTGAACAAGTTTACACTCCCACCAACAATGGAGGAGTGTTTCCCTTGCTCTGCAACCTCTCCAGCATGGGCTCTCATCTGTGTCTTTAAATTTAGCCATTCTGACAGGTGTAAGGTGGTATCTCAAAGTTGTTTTGATTTGCATTTCTCTGATGGCTAAAGATGAGAGTACTTTTTCAAGTGCCTTTCAGCCATTTGTAATTCTTTTATAGAAAATTCCCTTTTTAGTTCTGAGCCGCATTTTTTTTTTTTTTGATTGGATTATTTAAGGTTTTGGCTTTTGTTTCTTGAGTTCTCTATATATTTTAGATATCAGTCCTCTGTCACTTGTAAGGCTGATGAAAGTCTTTTCCCATTCTGTAGGCTGTTGTTTTGTCTTATTGACAGTGTCCTTGACTTTACAGAAGCTTCTCAGTTTCAGGAGGTCCCACTTGTTGATTGTTGTTTGTAGTGTCTGTGCTACTGGTGTTCTCTTTAGGAAGTGGTCACCTGTGGCAATGTGATGGAGGGTAATTCCCACTTTCTTTTCTATCAAGTTCAGTGTGACTGGGTTTATGTTGAGGTCTAAGTAAGGGATTTTTAAACAATAATAGTATAAATTTATGGATGACAATAAAAATGTTTTTGTTTGACTGGATATTGATGATAAAATGTATCAAGAACAGGGCAATGCTGGAGCGTTCACACTGGTGGTAAGGATGGAGGAAAGTTGGTGGGCTGACCAACCCTGTAACCACCCAGGCCCAGAACCAGGGCAATTAAGGTGGTCCACCCCAACATCCACCTCATCTATGAATTACTGGAGTCACTCTTGCAGACCCAAAGTTGCAGGATCGCCATGACACAGGACAATATCAAGATATCAAGAGAAGTCCCTGTGAGGGCCCAGTAGCAATAATATAGTAGAAACCAGAGACCTCAAAACAGACTAATGACTCTTTCCAATGAATACTTGCAAGTAAAAATATATAGACTAAAGAATATACTGTGTGATTCCCTATGTGACTCACTATGTCACGCTACAGCTTTCAAGATCAGATTTTTCCTTTCTTTTTTTCTCTTACTTCTGAAGTTTTAGTTTTTTATTTTTGGGGAGAGTTTGCAAGGGCAGAGGGTAGATATGAAGGGATGGGAGATGAGTGGGATAGAGAGGCCTGATGTGAAAGCCACAAAGAATAAGCAAAACGTTAAAAAAAATGCTGCAAGAAGATAGAACTAACTGTTCATCAAGATTCACTGTCTGAGTTACTGTGCTTATCATTTTAGCCAGGTATAAAAATCTGTGACTTTGCTTCTTTTTAATGTTATAATGTCATAATGTTGTTTGTTTGCTTTGAGACAGGATCTTATGCAGCCCAGGTTAGCCTGGAAGTTGACATGTAGCTGAGGATGACCTTGAGCGTTTGCTGTGCCTGCCTCTATCTCTGCCTGAGTGCACATGTTCCTGCACCTAGTGTGTCATTTGAGAACAGAACTTCCTGCATAGTAGGCAAACATTTTATCCACTAAACTATAGCTCCTATTACAGTTTTCAATGAATAAAAACTTTAAAATTAACTAAATGCTGTAGAACCAAAGAACTACTTCCTGTGTCCATCTGTTTATTTATTTATGTTCATGTGTGTGATATGTTTGTGTGCATCAGAGGGAGTGCACGCTCTTGTGAAGGTATGTATGTGGAGGCAGGCAGACAGCACACCATCTTCCTTAATTGTTTCAATTGCCTACGGAGCCCTGGGGGATTGGCCTGTCTCTGCCCATCCTCCCCCACTGCGGGCATTATAGATTCCCACTACCACCATCATGGCTGGCTAGCTTTTTGTTTAAGTATGTACTAGGGATCCAAATGCATGTCTTTATATTTGGACAGTAAACACCCCCCCCAGATTTGTCTCTCCAGCCCTCAAGGAACTATTATTTAATAAGATGGCTGAAACTAATAACAGTACTAGGTGGATAAAAGTCTATACCTTCCTATTTCCCCTGTACTGTTGTTAAAAAAGCTGGATTTCATACCCTGCTCTGTCTTCTATGAGGTCACACTGTATCCAGTCACCCTTGCTGACCATCCTGTTCTGCCCCTTTCCATCTTTATTCATGAATCTCCTGTGTGTCTGCTTTGCTGTTCCAAGGTGACTGTGAATTAATCTGATCAACTAAGCCAGGCTAATGTTCTCACCAATATTAATGTGTTCATTGAAATATTTAAACCCTGCCACAAATATCTTCTCTAGTCATACTGGGCTCCTATAGAAAATATTTTGTGTCTCTTCTTATTAAAAGAAGTTAGTGGTTAATTTCATGTGAGATGAGCCTGACAATACTATGTCAGATTGTATAAGACTACTAGGTCTGTGGAGAACTCTTTTTTCAAATAGCATCGATGGAGGTGATTATTCCCCAAAGCCATATTTTTCCTCTGTTTACCACTCCACCCACTCTTTATGATCATAGGCTTAGAGAAGATAGAGCTAGCTGACAGTGTGCCTTTAGGTTAGTATCATTACAGAGATGTGTGCCTCATATATGTGAATGTTTTAAAATTACTCTCAGGTTTACTTGTATATATCTTTTCCTCAAAAGGGGAACCTCACTTCCTGTGGACTATGCATTTATATGCTTTGAATGACAGTATACATAGTGAGTTACAGTTGGGCACTTGGATGTAAGTGTTCCTCTGCCAGTGCTTAGTTGTCGGACCTTAGGGAAATCATTAAAATTCTATTTGCTTGAGCTTTTCATTTGTAAAAATGATAGTAATAATTCTATCAACTTCAAAAAGTATATGATGATTAAATGCAAGAAATTACATAAGTATGTATTATTTAGTATTTGGTCACATAGTAAATTATGATTAAAAAACTAATTGTTAGTCAGTAAATAATCAAAAATGAAGCCTAAAGATTTAAATTTAATAATTTATGGTCAAACAAATCTAAATTTTTAGAATTAATACATATATGTACTGCTTATATCTTATCTCTCCCATCAAAGCTCATGTATATATGCATACATATACATATCATCCATTTTATCCCTTAACTATTTTATATGCTCCTATTTATTACTGACAGGATGCTTTATAACAGTACTTTGATTCATATTTCATTAGGAATATTTTCTATAAGGTATTTGAGAATACACAGAATAAAGAGGTTAATCTTGAATTGAAAATTACAACATAACAAAATATAAATGAAATTGCAAAGAGGAAATATGAGTGTTGAATTAGGTATGATGTGTTCTAGTTATTCTTTAATGAATTGACTTGGGTTGACTTTCTTACTTATGGTTTTCCTAATTCTCAAGTGACTGGTTTTCTTTTCTGTGCTTATGTCATAGTGCCTCATATAGCTGCCATTTATATTCATTTCTACATTTCAGTTCAGTAATGAAATATGGTTTTGCTTAGGAAGTAGATGTTCAGGATTTTTGTTGGCTTCATTAGTTATCCTAGTTATTAATTTAGAGGTCCATCAACTTTTGTACTTCACGGTAACCATAATGAGACTTTTCTTTAAAGATAATTACTATAACCTTAAGTGGAATATAAGACATTAGAATGAATAAACACTGAGTTGAACACATCATGGAAAGTCAACAATTGTTAATGTATTCTTCTTTGCATGTGAAGTGTCTCTGTAGCTTGTGTACTGCCCACAGAATCTAGATACAGTGCATGACAACTGATGGAAGAATTGTGTTGGAAACGTTGGCATAAGGTCAGAGCAGATGGATAGAATATGTTCTCCGCTTCTTCCTTATCCTATAATAGAGTTACCTTTTCAGCTCATGAGCCTGAACTGGTGGGAGGAGCAAGATGCCTTTCAAACAACTTATATGTCACGAACACATGGCAAATAGCAATTATATATTTGTCAGTCTATGTTATCAGCAAAAAAAAACTTTAAAAAAATGAGCTTTCAGAATTAAAACTGAATTCTTGTGCTTAATGAAAAGATATCAGTTTTTCTTTTTCAATCTATAGACATTGCCTTACTTGTGGACAGAATGGAAGTGTCATAGTTATTCCAGAAATTCAGGACAGCTATCTTTCTTAGTTACACATATTTTTGGTAAACTTGTTTACTCCCAGTATACACTGTGTATTTCTATTATGAATATTATGAATGATTCACCAGATACTTTGATAATAAATAATGCAATATAAAATCCAGCTGATAAAATATTTTGTCAAAAATTGGCATGATGAATTAGATCATCTACAGAGCTAATTATACATTAATGCAATTTCAAGTATCATAAACATGTATGTATATATATATTTAAAATGAGCACTGTAGTTAAAAGCTGTCCTGTAGATAAAGAGCTAACTTCACTTTAAAGCAATGAGAAAAATCATACTACACTCATTTTCATCACACAAATACTAAAATTTGTTAGTAATGGTAATGTTTACGGGAGGCGAAGTAGAAGGAAAATGAAATGAACCAAAATAAAAATTCACATAAATTAACAAATCTCATCAAGCTCTCAATATTTGTTACATTTCTCTCTTTTCAAAGTATTGGACATTTGAAGTAGATATTTTTATCTTCACTTTAAAGTTTAAAAACAAAACAACAACCTAAAATGTATACTACTACTAGTATATATTAAAGCCTTAAGACACACTACTGACTTTTATTGAGAGGCCCAGAACCCTTTAGAATTGAGTGAAATCTGCTTTCTACAGTCTGAGAGCCACATTCCTGCATTCAGAGGAGACCTGAAGAATTTAAAATTTCAGAATTAATCCTATATTTGAGAATTTATATTAAGTATATAAAAGATCAGACTCAAAATTGTGTTTTTAATCTGAACTTTGATTTGAAGAGATGACAATGTAAAAGCTACTGGGAGGGAAAGACAGACAGCATGTAATTGTCTTTATAGTATACTTGATATTAACTGGAAAGATTTTAAAAGAACTCAGTAACATATAAACACTGAAATCATAATTCTTTCCCCTAAGGAAAATGTTTAAAAATATATTATCAACATTAATTGTAGACTCACAGTTTGGATCTCTGTGCCTGGTGTCCTAGATTATGCCCGTGAGAACCTCTGTCCACTGAACTCCTTTGAACTTGAAGCAGTCTAAGCTCAGATTTAAGATGCCTGGATATTGATGACCCTTGCAGAAATAGCTCTGAACATGTAATAGGATTGCTATAAGAGAATTAACAAAGCATACTTGTTAACTGTAGGACAAAACAAACTAAAACACAAAGGGCTGCCAGACCTGTGTTTATCATAGTCCTCTGTCCACCTCGTTCCTTGTCACTTGAGAAAATGATTTTCTGGCATCTGCTATTTTCAGAAATTTCTTACCATTTCCTAAAAAACCAAAAATATTCATTTTTCTGACTATTAAATTTTTAAAAAATACGTATTAAGTAACTGCAATATTATCTGCCATGTTATATTTTTTCTCTTTGAAGTCAACAATCCAGCTAATTTCTTTCTTTGTTTCTTGAAATGTTTTCTATTCTGAAATCATTTTAAGTCTTAGCTTTCTGCAACAAAATTCCAAAAAGCTTGATCACTCCCCAGGAACACTAACACTGTTCTCTGATTGTGTCTTTGCTTCATCTTCTCTCTCTTTCCGAGTTCTATTGTCCCACTGTTGACCATTTCAGTGTTCTTTCATATGTCATGGGGGAAAAAAAACCCTATACTTCATTAAATGGCAAATAATTGACTACTTGCTTATTGCAAGAGAAAACTTACCAGAAGAACACATGCTTTCAGAAATTAGAGGTTTGATCTGAGTTTATAGTTTGCAGTGTGAACTTAATATGTAGGGGACAGCAGTTATCCTTTTTAAAAATAATTTGCTGCATATGCAACCATTGTTTGTCCAATAGGCACGTTCAGAGGATCTGACTCTGTGTTGAGCAAGCAACTGTTTGGCACTAGACACATGAAGAAATGTACTGCCAGTGTCACAGCCCAGTAGTCTGGTGGTAAAAAAGACAATAAAAGGGTACGTGCTATACAAGTCCATAATTGCTACAAAATGGTGTGTGAGAGAGTGATTCCATGAGATAGAGCTGTGTCATCTGATTGTAAGCTATTTTTAATAGTTTGGTTTGTCAAGTGATGCAGATGCTAAATTCCTCCACTTCCTCCCCTGGACACGGTTCTCTTTTGGAATTATTCCCCTCTCCTCTGCATTATCTGCCATCTTTCTCTAATTTTGGCTTTGAAATGTTTTAAAATTACCCGCTATTCAAAGTATGTCTACCTACAATGTAAAGTTTTAACCTACCACTCACATCTTGGATTTTCTTTAAAATCATGACTCAACAAATTCTGTGAAAGAGATCACATAGTTCCTATGTAGGCATTAAGAGGCTGCAGATTTCCCAGTTCTCGATAGGGCATCTATGCTGTCACCCTCTCCTCAAGGCTCAGGAATCTTCACAGAAGAAAGGTAAGAAAAGGCTGTGAGAGCCAGAAGTAGATAACTTTAATGAAACTGTTATTCTGAAAGCAACTTGTATACATGAACTCACATCATTTGTAACAGCATGCACAAGACTGTTATACATTCAAGCCAGACAGAATTCCAGCATGTAGAGCCAAAGGTAGACACAGGTTCCCACCTCTAGTTAAGACACTATTAGAATTTGATGGCTCCTGGGAAAGGAAGAATCAGTTTTTGTTAATGATGTGACTCCTGGTAGACTGACCATACTCCAGAGCAGGCTCCACACCTAATGGTAGTTGAGTGACCTCCTCTGACTTTTGCAGGCTCCAGTTACATATATAGGTCATAGACATGCATGCAGGCAAAAATATCCATACACATAAAATAAAACAAAATTAAAATTAGAAAAAATTAAAACTAGATCAATTCATTCTGCTAAAGTGTTATTTAATAAGTAAATTATATTACTATACATAAAATAAAGTATGCTTTAACATTTTCTGAAAACGGAATTTTTAAAACCTTTTTGAAAAATTGATTCTTTGGGAATTTCATATCATATACCCTAGTCCCATTCATTTCCCAGTCCTTCTATGCCTTCTCTCCGACCTTATAACCCTCCTAGAAGAAAATAAATAAAAGTGAAAATTCAACATATAAACAAACAAACAACAAAAACATCTCACCGACCCTTCTGGCAACAGCCTACTCCTCTATTAACGGCAGCCTTCTTTTATACCCATCACAGCTGTCTTGTATCCAGTTCTTCCATGTACACACCACTTTGCTCCTCCTTATTTCCCACCTCTCCATTACATATTTGTTTATCATAGTGGTGTTGCACTGTGTCACACAGTATATCCTATTGTCCAAACAATTTGTTTACAAAAGCTTATAGCAATGATTTGCTGGTCTGCTGCACCATCAATAGTGGACACTCACTGAGAGACTCCTCTGATATCCTACTGTTACCTAAGTAATGGAGAGCCTGCAGATCTCCCACACTCACAACACTAGGACCAGCTCCAGCTCTTCAGAGGCTGGTGAAGGCCCCACTCTCAACATCAACATGGTTTTAGGTGGCAACCCAGATCACAGGCATCTGCATGGCTTTTGGTGGCTACATGGCCCCAGATATCAACACAGACCTCAGCAGAGCCATGGGCAGTCCTAGACATGGCCCTTGGTAGCAGCATAGACCTGGCCATCACTAAAGCCCCAGATGACAATGCAGGCCACTCACATCAGCCTGTTCTTTGCTACTCTTGTGTCTCCAGTCCCAACCCTCTCTAGCATGGGCACCACTCTGCCTCTCCCTCTCTCTCACCTCTCCACCACACACTTGCCCATCACAGTGAGGATCCTACTTGGCCAGCTCAGCATGGCTTTGGGTCAGGTCTCTGGCCTCTGGCTGTCTTCTGCCCCCTAAAAATGGAATTGTCAATTTAGAAGGATGTAAGTTTTTAATGTGTGTCTTTATGATTTTTCTCACCTTTATTGATGTTGGTTTTAATGACCCCCTTTTATCTCTATGTTTATTAACATATGCTACCTCTTTCTTTTGGTTACTTTGGCAATAGGCTTGTCAAGATCTATTTCAAAGAATCAACTCATCGTTTTGTTGATTCTTTGTATTGCTCTTACATTGCTATGTCATTAATTTCTTCTCCACTTATAACTATTTCATTATATCACTAGTTTTGGGTCTGCCTTACTATTTTTCAAAGCTCTAAGGTGCATCATTATGTTATGTATTGAGACTGCTCTTATGTAGTTGACTATGCCCTTATGACTATGAACTTCCTTCTTAAGATGCTTTTATTGTCCCCCTAGCTCTTAGCATGCTGTGTCCTCACTTTTATTCACATCTACAAATTGTTAGACATCTTCAGTTAGCCATTCATCATCCTGCAATGTATTGCTTTATCTCCACAAGACTGACATTTCTATAGTTTCTTTTGTCATTTGTTTCCAGCTTTGTTCTATTTTGGCTAGACTAAATAAAAGAAAATATTTCAGTGTAGTATGAAGCTTCTGGTCCAGATTTTTCAGCCTAGCCCTGAGGTTCTGGCCCGCAGACCCTCAGACCCACAGACTCAGAGGTCCCATAGAGGCACACAGATGCTTACATTAATTTTACGCTGATCAGCCTACGGCCCAAGCATATTGATAGCTAGCTCTTACTCTTAAACTATCCCATCTTGTTTAGCCATGTGACTTGGTATTTTTTCTTAGAGCAGCATTTCAACTTCTTTCCTCTGCTTCTGCTGGCAACTCATCCAGTTCTCTCTGGCATTTTGCAGCATCTCTGCTTTATTCTTCCTGTTCCCAGACTTTTATTAGCCTGGTAGCCCTGCCCACACTTCCTATCTGCTTTTGGCCAATCAGCAATTTTTATTAAATCAGTAGGTGGGACAATTATTTACAATGTAACAACATAATCCCACTACATATCAGTTTTTCTTTATTTTTTGAAATGCTCTCTTGTTTCAAAGAAATAATCAGCTTTAGAGAGTGTCCCATATACTAGTGAGATCAGTGCGAATTGTGAATTGTTTGGGTAGAATGTCCTGTAATTATCTGTTCAGTACATTTAACCTATGATGCTGTCTAACTCTAATGTTTCACTGCTTATTTTTCCCAATATGACCTGTCAATTGATCAGGGTTATTAAAGCTGCCCCTATTACTGTGTTGGTGATCTGTGTCTTTACATTTAGCAGTGTTGTATGAAATTGGGTGCTCCTGTGTTTGATACATTCATATTTAAAATTGTGACATTCTCTTGATGAATTGTTGCTTTCACCAGCACAAATTGACCTACTTTATCTCTTATTTGATGCCACGCCTACTTTCGTCAGATATTTGTCACTACCTGCTTGATTCCTAGCTCCCTTTGTTTGATATGTTTTTCTACACCTTCATTCTAGTGTCTGTATTTTCTGGTAAGATGAGTTTTCTTTGGGACAACACATAGCTGGATTCTAGTTTTACAATACAGTCTGCCTCCAGTCTTACATTGAACTGACAATCACTAGTGTGTACATTAATTCCTGTTGCTTTGTAATGTGTGTCTTTTCTCTTTTTTAATGTTATTCTAGCATGATTTGTTTCTTCCTGTGATCTCACAGACAAGCTTGTTCTCTTCTGTCTAAAGGAGTTTTTCAAATATCATATATAGAACTGGCTTAGTAGCCATAAGTCCCATAGCTTTTTTCCTCCTATTGTTGTTTTAGTTTTTATCATGGCAAGTTTTATTCCTCTTTCAATTATGACTACAATATACAGCCCTGATTTAGGGCAAGAAAGCTAAATGAATACATATTTATTTACTTTTCTTGTAATCAATTATGACAAATAGTTTTGCTGAATATTGTAGTGTGGGTTGGTAGTTTTTGGTCTTTTAGAATCCAAATTACGTCTTTGCAGAACTTCCTGGCTTTTAAAGTTTCAGTTGGTAATTCTGATGTTATTCTGATGGGCCTGCTTTTGTATGCAGTTTGAAGCGTCTAGCTTCCCATTTTCATTATCTGTTCTTTGTTCTATATATTTAGTGATTTAATTATAACATAATGAAGGAATATTGCTTTCTGGTCTTGTCTGTTTGGTGTGATCAGAATCTGTGGTACTGGTATGTGCATCTCTTCCTAGATTTGGGCAATTTACTGCTCTGATAGTCTTGACAATATTTCATTAAGAAGTATGAAATTCTTCTCTTTCTGCAGCAAAAATTTGCAGGTTTGGTCATGGCATGGTGCTTCAAAGGCTTTGAAGGTTCTGTTTGTACAATGTTGTTAACTTATCTGTGTCATATCTGAATGTTTTCATTCCTCCGTCTTGTTATCAAGCCTTGATATTTTGTTCTTCTGTTGGTCCATTTTGTTGGTAAGGATTTTATCTGGCATACCGAAATTTTCATTTCCAGTATTTCAGTTTAGTTTTATTTTCAGTATTTTAATGTCTTTGTTGAGTCCCAGTTTGATATCTTGTATTGTCTTTATTTCATTTAACTGTTTATTTATGCCCTCTTGTGATCCATTCAAGATTTTATTTGGCTCTCTTTGATTTCTTTAAACATAATTTTAACCATTATTTGTTCTTTCATTTAATTTACTCTTATTAGAGAAAATTACTGTGAGATTGGTCAGTTTTGGAGACTCACATTACCTTAGATTTTTATGTCTCTTGTGTTTTCTCATTATGGTTTGAGCATCTGGTACTGGGTTGTTAGTTTGACCTTGTTTTTTAATCAGCTTTACTCTTTCAGTAAAAGAGGTTGCAATGTTCAAAAGGAATGAGTTTGTAATACAACTTAAGTGTCATTTTTTTTTCCTATTAGTCTGGTGTTTAGAGCAGCCCAACTCACAGCCTCCTAAAGGTAGAATTCTGTCTGTAAACACAATCTCTACCAATGGGTAGGCCAATGAACATACAGTAATAGTCAAATAACATACGATCAAAACAATTACCCTTTAAAAGTCAACCACACTTGCTGTGGGACTGTGCTCTTGTACTCTATAAATATTTATCACTGTAAATATTGATTTAATAAAATACTGATTGGCCAGAAGCTAGGCTGACAGGAAATATAGGCAGGGTGATTAGACAAGAAGTCTGAGAAGAAGAAGAGAGAGCAGATGCCAGCCAGACACAAAAGAAGATGAGAATGCTGCGTTGAGAAAAAGATACCAAGCCATGTGGCTAAACATGGATAAAAATCATGGGTTAGTTTAAGAGAATAAGGCTGAGCCATAGGCCAAAGAGTTTATAATCAATAATAAGCCTTTGTGTGATTATTATTATTAGCTGTGGGACTGGCTAAACAAGGTGTAGAGAAAGTTCTGCCAACACACACTAACACTAATAGTGTAGAGTGTGCTAACATATTAGTTGTTGCGGTATGAGAGAGAAGAAAAAAAAACGAAGTAAGATTAGGGGTAAGTATTGAGTTGATAGTAAAAACTAGAGATGGGGACCATTAATAGAAAAGCAAAAAATAAGGATAAGGGGGAATGATATAGCTTTGGTTAAAGATAAAATAAAAAGACAAAGGTAAAGAAATGTAATTAGATAATCCAAAGGAGTCTCAGGTTCCAGGAGGCTGAGACATAAGAATCCCACATGTCAGGTAAGGCTATGTTGTCTGGGAAATCTTCTTTGATTATCACTAAAAAGGGAAGTGAAAATGGAAAGACTAAAGTATGAGAAAATGAAATGAAAAGGAGGAGGCAAAGAGAGACCTAGACAGAGCTGGCTTTCTAAATTGACACTGGATAGAGTCATAGTGAAGAGGGGAGATGTGGAAATGTAAAGACTGGAGAGTCATGCACACTTGCTGCTTGAAGCTTTGCTTCTCTTGATATTTCTTCCCAGGCTCCTAGATACCTTTCAGGCTCCAAAGGTCAGGGTATAGATACTGGTCTTGTCAGTGAGTGGTCCGTTATAGATCAGGATCACAGATGTTGGTTACATCGCTAGGTGGTAGTTGGGTTGCAATTGCTATTTTTACATATGGGCACTCCTTTGCAAGGTCAAGATTGGCTCATGTATTATCTTGTCAATGGATAGCCTTTCATAGTATAGGTCATGCATGCTGGTTACATCTCTGGTACTTCCGCAATCTGGCTGTGAATTCTGTGTGATTCTTTCTGATGTCTAGCTTACTGCTTCCAGCCTAAGTTCTTCCGAAGACTATGTCTCCGGCTAGGTTTCTACCTCACTGAATACTACATAATTCTAATGCAGAGTTACTTCCTCATAGTCTAGGTGTATTCTGCTGACCAGTTTTCAGTGTGTGAGTTCACTTGCTCTCAGTTTTCCAACAGTGTAGTTCACTGAGGATCTGAGTTGTTGAATTGACTTAGCTCGGGTCTCTTTAGTAGCATTGCACTGTTGTTTTAATCTTTTCATGATGATGTGTAGCTGCTGCTCTGATTCTGGGAGGAGTGTTTTCCTAGCAGCATTTTCCATCTCTGATGATTCCATGCTGATTTTAGATCTCTTCCCCTCTCTCTATGATTCTTTTCTGGCTTTAGTATGCCTCTTCTCCTCTCCAACCCCATCCTTCACCACATCCTCATCCTCTTCTTCTTTTCAGCTGTCACTCATCTCCTATAATAGTTCTTACCCAACCTTTTTATTAGATGGGTTTATTCCCTAGAAAGTCTAGCTGATGCCTGCATGTTATCTGCCACCTTGGGCCTTTTCTCTTGTTACTTTGTGACTGATCAAAATGGTGGTTTTAACTGAACTGAGGAATTGGTTCTAATAGCAAGGAAGATAAACACAGCTTTTGATGTTTGATTATGAGAAGCTTTTATTTCTCAGCTGATTAAAAAAGCACCTGGGTTTATAAACAAACTTCAACATGCCTGTTTCTAACAAGTAGACTACCCCCTCGTTCCCACACACGGCTTAACAGAAGGTGGTGTTATTTCACAATGTTCTAATTGAGGTTAATTTAGAGACTGTTTTCCCAAATATTTTAGGATGCAATCTGTGAAAAGACTATATAGGATGACTTACTTGAGACCCTAACACCTTAGAATAACTAGATTTTTCAGACAGATTTGTCCAAAGGATCAGAAACACAGTGCTGAAAAAGACAGAGGGCAATGACACCAAACCAGGACACATCCAAGCATGGAAGAAGACATCTTTAGTGGGTGTGAGTCCCCGGAGTGTGAGGCCACTAACTACTGAGAAGTGGCATGTGAGATGTTTGACAGAACAATGAAATTAACTTCAAGTTTATGAATAGTTATTAGTTAGTTATGAATAAAAGCTCATTTCAACTTCCAAATACTAAATTTGGTATCAAGTCTATAATTAACTGTCACCAGATGCTGGGCCCCTCAAACCACATCATACTAAAATAAATCTCTGCTTTCTGTTTCATGTTTCTGACAGAAAAGAGGGATTTCCAAGCTAGTTATGGTAAAGCCTAAGTGCTTCCCTTGATTGTATACATTCTTGGTTTAGTGAGCAGATCCAACATAAATATTTATACTGTAAATTCTCTTATGGGGAGGTGAGGTTTTTCAGGTGACCCCTTGTTTATAGGGATTCATTTTCCTAAACTGAGCCAGCAATAGCAAATAAAAGAACCACAGAGTGAGGGGCAATGCAAATGTAGGTTGTTGTGAGACCAGACAGTGTGGCTCATCTGAATTCTCAAAAAAGAACTCATTGGATGCATTGCCCTTATGACCTTTTCATAAAACAAGAGAAAAACATACTCAGAATACATCACCATGCAGTCATATGGTATGAAGTTAGTCTACCCCAAGGATGTCATTGCTGCTTTCAGACTGTAAGAGGAAAAGGCTATGTGGATAGACAAATGAAGACTGTGTCTTATGGTTTTATGGTATTGAGATCTAGACTACATAAATTATAATTTGTTTATGTCTGCTGTTTTGTTAAAAATAAGTTTGATTGCCTAGACAATGAGTGTTTGCTTGAATGAGTTTTTTTTTTTCAGCTAGTATTTATAATGAATCACACACACACACAAAATCCCCTTTGTAAAAGAAAAATGCAAAGCAACATTCCATTAAAAACCCTTGATGGTGGAAGTGCAAACTTTTACAGCCACTTTGGAACTCAATATGACCTTTTCTCAGAAAACTGGAGTCAATTTATCTCAAGACCCAGCTATCTCAAAACCCAGCTCTACCACTCTTAGACAGATACCATATGACTTTCTCTCCCACCACAAGGACATTTGCTCAACTATGTTCATAGCAGCATCATTTGTAATACTAAGAAACCAGAAACAACCTAAACGTCTCTCAACCAAAGATGGGTAAAGAAAAGTGGTATATTTACACAATGGAGTATTACTCATGATCTTATTAATAACATCATGAAATTTTCAGGCAAATAGATGGAACCAAAAAAAAAAAGTAGTATACTGAGTGAAGAAACTCAGACCCAGAAAGACAAATATGGTATGTATTTATTTGTGAGTGGACATTAGCTGTAAAGTAAGGGATAATCATGCTACAATCCACACACCCAGAGAGGCTAAGTAACAATGAGGGTTCAAGGCGGACACATGAATCTTGCTGGAAAGGGAAAATATAGTAGATATTACAGGTGGACTGGGGTGAGTGGAGACAGGAACAGGAGGGGTTGGGTGTGGGGAAGAAAGAGGTAGATACTGGACTCTGGGGGCCATTTCAGGGATGGCCTAGAAGCCTAGTGAATAGGAACTCCCAGAAATCTATGAGAATGACCCTAGCTAAGACTACATATAAGGGGGGGGAGATACAGAGCTTAGACTGACCATCTTCTGTAACCAAGTGAAGGGATTGGTATACCAGCCCAGCCACAAACCCTTCAACCTACAATTTGTCCTGCCTGTGAGATGTGCTGTAAGAGGGAACCCATGCCCAACCACTGCCTTAGAGGAGCAGGAACCAGAACCTGGATAGTTCAGAGATCTAGGACCGAACCAAACACAACTGAAAAAAGAGTCAGTGAAATTATTCCTTATGATATTCTGCTGTACTCATAGACAGAAGCCTAGCCACAGAGTCTTCTTCCAACAACTGATGGGAGCACATGCAGAGACTCACAGCCAAACATTAGGCAGAACTCAGGGAATCCTGAGGAAGGAGAAAAGAGATTATAGAAGCCAGAGGGGTCAAGGACACCACAAGAAAACCCACAGTATTAACCAACCTGGGCTCATAGGGGCTCACAGACACTGAACTGACAACCAGGGATTCTGCATGGGACTGACCTAGGCTCTGGGCATATAAGTTTTGGTAGTATAGCTTGGTTTTCTTGTGAAATTCCTAAGAGGTGGGGGATAGGGCTGTTTCTGACTCTTGCCTGCTTTTGAGACGCTCTTCTTCTTATTGGTTGCCTTGCCCAGACTTAACATGAAAGAAGTTCCTAGTCTTATACTTGATATTCCATGCTTGGTTGATATCCCTGAGAGGGCTGCCCTTTTCAGAAGGGAAATGGAGAAGGAGTGGATGGGGTGTGGGTGGGACTGGGAGCCGGGAGAGGAAGAACGGAGAGAAACAGCAGTCGGGATATAATATATGAGAGAAGAATACATTTTTAGAAAAATTAAAAGAAAAGAATATAGAAAGTGTGTTTAGAAACCTGAGAACAGGAGAGAATAGTATGGATAATTTAGTGGAAGGACGACCCTTAGCAAGGGCAAAAGCCGAAGCTAGAGCAGGAATGTATGAACCCTAGAGACAGAGGCCCAAGGCATTACTTAGTGGCTATTCAGTGAAGTTTATTAAGTTTGTTTTTTAAGTTTATTAAGCTATTAGTGGCTATTATGAGAGTGAAGGCAAGAGCAGCAGAGATGATGGAAACTCTGACAGGTGGCCAACACGATAGGGATAGTAGTCGCTGGGCTCAAACCTTTGTGAGCGGACGTGATGTTTCTGCACGTAATGTGCAGTACTTAGGATCAGGTGTCTCAAATACAGATGAAAGGGTAGACTGGAGTTTAAATGATAATCTCTTTTGAATGTGGGAGACAAGGGGATTAGGGGGTAGGACTGGTGATGGTGGAGTAGGGCGGAGAAATGGAGAGGGAGCTGGTGGGGGAGGCTACTGTTGGGATGTAAGCTAATCAAATGAATTATAAAGAAGCAAGTTGTTAACAGTTACAAATGTAATTTGCTTTAGACGCATGCATTTGGAAACACCATGCAGCTTTCTTGTTAGGATGGTTTCTAAAATCCAGGTGTACAAACCACATCCAGATGCCATATATTCTGCAGAGCATTTTAGATGCAATGCATTTATTTGACAGCAGGTTCATATTTTCTGTTCTAACGTGGAGAAAGAGGATCCCTTTTCCTTTCTTCCTCCCCTCCTTTTTAATAAAGAATAGAGCATGGGAGACTGAGAGACTTTAGAAGTTACTTTGCCAGAACCTGTTTTATCAGTTCACACAAACCTCTTTGCTTGATTGGCAGCTCCTAATCCTCTTGTAAGAATTAACAGAGCAGCTTTATCTATAAATACCATTCATTTGCAGGTGTGAGGGACAAAGGTGTCCTAGGAAGGGGAGATTGCCTTGCCCAGCTGCCTTCTTAATCCAAGGTTAGTCTCTAAAGCATTTATTAAGCTTTCACATTCTTGTCACATTCCCAACATCCTGAGGAAGATGAAGAAAACAGCTTTTCTTAGGGGAATAATAAAATTGCCCTGGGATTTAGCTTAGTAATACTATTTTAATATTTCATTAGGTGACACTTGAGCCGTTTAATGGCAATCACAGTTGGAACTCTAACTTTAAAAGTTTTCCATTTATTTATCTTACCTTTCAAAGTCTGAAAGTTCCGTACATGTGTAGAATCGTTTAAACAATGTCCACCCCACTCCCTCCCTCATTTCCCCACAGCACTTTCTCCTCACTATTTCCTGTATCCTTTAAAAAGTCAGAGTCCACTTAGTGCCGACAGTATGTACACAGTGCCATCCAGGGCAGCAGGAGCAGCTCATTTGGTGTCACATCCCTGAAGCATACTGATGTTTCCTCCCAGAAGCCATCAGTTTCTAGTAGCTCTTTAGCTAGGGGTGGGAGCTTGGTTGGTTTGTTCTTATGCATATAGTTATTGCCCCTGTGAATCTATGTATACATCAGCCTCGTCTTGTCCGGAAAACACTATTAGCTGCAGTCCTCCCTCACTTTTAGCAATTCTTCCACCTCCTCTTCAAGGTGATCCCATCCTCCCTAATGAGAGCGGGAGTGCCAGAGCCATAGATGACCCAATAAGGCTGAGTAGTCTTGGTATCTTTCACTATGGTAAGCATGCTATTCTAATGTGGTTCACACCTTGGGAGGGGAATCAGTGTATCAGACGATGTCGATAGTGTTATAGTTGTGAATTAATTGCTTGGTTTTCTTTTAAACATATTTTATATAGCTACACCATGATGCAAAGTTTAAAGTCAATTAAAATGAATCCTTAGCTCTGTTGTGTTGAGGCGTTCCTACAGTTCATCTGAGTATTCAGGAAGCTGGGGTAGGAAGGTAGGAAATTCAAGGTTAGTGTGGGCTTCATGGCAAGACCCTAATAGCATGGAACAAAATTAAAAAAAAAAAAAAAAAAAGAAAGATGTTTGGCTCTAATGGTAAATTACAAGTATTCTGGCTTTCTTTGCAAACCGAAGATTTTTTTTTTTTTTTTTGTAAAAACATTTTTTTCCCATACCTACCACTGCGCCCACTCCCTCCTCCCATCACAGTTCTCCCAGCCTCTCCTCTACCCCATCCGTTCCCCAGAGAGGGCAAGCACTCCCTAGGTGAGTCAGCTCTGTCTGACATATCCAGTTGAGGTAGATTCCAGTCTCTCTCCCCAGTATCAAGGCTGAGTTAGATGTTCCTCCGTAGGGAATGGGTTCTGAGAAGCCAGTTCATGCACCAGGTCCTACTGCAAGAGGCTCCACAAACTGCCCATGCCTTTTGACTGTCATCGACATTCGGAGGATTTAGGGTTTTTTTACATGAAGGTTCCTCAGCTGTCATTTCAGAGTCAGTGAGCTCCTAATAGCTTGGGTCAGCCATCTCTGTGGGTCTCCTCCTCATGATCCTGATCCCTTTGCTCATACACTCTCTCCTCTCTCTCTTCAGCTGGAGCAGGGGTTTGACCTGGTGCTTAGCTATGGATCTCTGTGTTTGCCTCCATCAGTTGCTGGATGAAGGTTCTATAATGACAATTAGGGTGGTCATTCATTTGATTATAAGGGAAGTCCTATTTAGGCACCCTCTCCACTATTGCTTGGAGTCCTAGCCTGGGTCATCTTGTGTGGGTTCTTGGATGTTTCTTTAGCATGAGGTTTCTCTTTAACCCCACAATGGCACCTTCTATCAAGATATCTATTTCTAACAATGATAATTTTAAGTTGTGGAATTTAAATTTTATAAAATTAGAAAACTAATTTTAACTCAGATGGGGCAAGACTGAAGAAAGAATACCATTGTGCATATCCAGAGCTTGAAATGATTAACTGGTACACCATCTCACCTTTGTAAAAGGTAATAATTTGAATATTATTTCTTTTTAGTTATTTGTTTATTTGTTTGTTTGATCTTGTTTTTCAAGGCAGGGTTTCTCTATATAGCTGTGGCTGTCTTGAAATTCTCTCTGGAGACCAGCCTGGATGCAAACTCACAGTGATCTATCTACTTCTGCCTCTGGTATTAAAAGCTGTGCTACTCCTGTCTGTTCTGAATATTATTTCTTAAAATTTGAAAATAAAACTTGATCCTTGATATACAGTTTTGTGCCTTCTGAGTGAGAAAAAAAGGTGGGACTGAAGAACTCAGCAGAATGAGCTCTTGACCTTGATGGGAAGGAGCAGCCTTACCAGCTGGCCAAGAGCTGGTCTGTATCTTACCATTTCCCCATGTCAATTAATTCTCTCACTATTCCCTAGAGTCTTTTCTGGTTACAAATCCAAGAATTAAAGTAAGAGGATTCTAAGGTGAGACCTCAGGATGCTTGCTTTATATGTTAAAAAGGTTTATAATGGGGGAAATAGTTGGCTCATAGGGTGATGAATATGATGTTTTACTGGTGTTCCCAGTTACACTGCAAATATACATGTAACATAAAAGGCAGCACATCTGTACCTGAGGATGGTCACCTGACAATTCATTCTCAGATAGACATATACAACAGATTCATACACTTGGTTAACTTTCAAATGTTCAATTTGGTTAATAATGGAGTTAAATTTCAGGAATCAAGACAGCCCCTTTTCCTAATCTGCAGTGCATAATTTTAGCCTTTTTAAGGTTTTTTTCCTCCATTCTGAACACTTCAAGATAAAACCCAGCGGGACCTTAAAAAACAATATGCTTTTTCCTTGAAAAACTTACAGGAAGTGATGGATCATCTGTTAAACTATTAGTAGTTTACATTTCAAAAACACTTGATATTTCTACACACAGAAGTTTTATTTTATTATTTTTTTTGAGTTGAGAATTTGTGACTAAGTAAGCAATTTTCAAGTTCTCTGAAAACATATTAGGTAATTTTGACCTTTGCTCTGTTTAATCTAATATTTTTTTCTTCCCTTTATTAGGTAATTTTTAGATTTTTGACTTTGGCTGGCAGGACCAATGTTATATAAAATTCTCAAGTGGTTCAAGTCTGTACTTGGCTCCTTCCTATTTCTCCGTTTAACCCATGGTTTCTCTGGCTAGACAGACCTTCCTCATGCCATTTCTTTGTTCTCCTGTCTATCTGTGGTCTGACCTGTGTCCCCTTCTGGCCTTGTTCACTGCTTCTTGCTGACACTAAGTATTCTTACAAATTAATCTATGCTGAAGAATTCATGATGTATAGAGTCTTATCTTTCCAGGCAATGTTTTATTTCAAAAATATACTGCCAGAGATATCATGTAATCATGAGGAAAAAATATATTAGTGGCAGGAATTGTATACTCTGGGCCAAGCCAGTTTGAAAGATAACTTCAAGGCACTGAGGACCTTTATGTGGCCTCAGATCATGCAATTTAGACAGCCCCTTTGGAACTTTTGATACTCTATTTTGTTATTTTTTTCTTCCTTTATTTTTTCCTTTGTTTATTTTTTGAAATAACATCTTGCTGTGTAGCCCTGGACTGTTCTGCAACTCCTATGTAAAACAAGCTGGCCTCATACTCATAATGATCCACTTGCCTCTGCTCCCTGCCCCCAAGATGTTGACATTAAGGGCATACCCATCCCACCTAACTCTGTTTCCACTTTCTAACCCCAAAATCAATGAAGTTGTCATGAAGATCTATGGCCAAAAAGCACTTTAGCCACCTTATTTTCTTTGCAAAAACTATAAATTTCTCTTGGTTATTGTGTGGCATGTTTTATTTAAGCAACAAAGGCTATTTCTACGCTCATCATTATGGATAGGATTCTTTGTTTGCCATCATATAGTCCTTACTTTCAAGAGTCATATTAAGCATATTTAATATTAAAAATCATCACTAAAATTTAGTATTTATGTTTAATATTAAAAAGATAGCAGATAGGTATACATTCAACATAGGATTGATATCTAGAAAATAAAACACTTAAGAAAGAAACCAAACAGCCTAATAAAATTCTGGGCTATAGGTTTAAGCAGAGAGTTCTCAAAAGGAGAAATAGTGGGAAACTGAATGTTGTTGTGTAGCTAAATTGACTTAGTACTAAACTGCTTTGAAGTATTTATGTTTATACTCAGACAAATGCCACTCCCAGCCTTATTCTGAGATGCCAGTGAAGGGTGGCAAATACAGAATCTCATGGCTGCATAAGCTGCTGAGAATAAGTGACAGATGAGAATTAGGTCTTAAACAATACATTTATATAATCCCTCCAAAAGCCCAGAGAACAAGATGGTTACGAGCCCAGGAAACAATATAAGACCTGGAAGATCAGGAGAAGGGCTATCAAGCGCCATCTCCTGGGCAAGAAATAATCCTAGATGCTACCCTGGGTCTGCATAAGAATAGGCCCACCATCAGTCCATCAGGGATGAAGGAAACTTTAGGAGGTCCTACCCCACACTGTTGAACAATTTGTTTTTGATAGATTCACGAAGAGGGACAGTTATTTCCATCTAAGGTATATTCACTAGTGACTCCACCAGGCTTCAGTGGATAGTTCCAATCCATTACTCACACATATAGTCTCTGGTTAAGCCAAACTAGTCAGAAAACAAAACCCAGAGTTATGCAAACTAGAAAAGATCCTGGACAGGGATAGGGATACTGGGGATAAGAAGGGGTTACTGGGTCAGGAGTAAGGAGAGCAAGAAGAACGTATTATATGTGTGTATAACATTGGTAAAAAAAATGGAAGTTAATTAATAATAAAAAAAAATGATAACAGGGTTTCTGAGGTCATATGATCAAACAGGTAAATTATGTATGCCCTGAAATATCTTAAAATATTTTAATATATTAGCATCCATCATGGTTAGAAATCATAGCAGAAAGTAGATATGGCAGCAGGAAGAGTTGAGAGCTCACATCTTGAATCATAACAGGAAAACAAAGAGAGCATACTGGAAATAGTGTAAGGCTTTACAACTTCAAAGCCTGCCTCTAGTGAGGTACTTTCTCCAGCAAAGCCACACCTCCATAATCTACTCAGATAGAGCCACCAGCGTGGATCAAGGATTCAAACATCTGACCCTATGGGAGCTTTTCTCATTCAAACCAGCACATTCTACCCCTGGCTCCCAAAGGCTCATGGCCATATCATGATGCAAAATATATTAATACAACTCCAACAGCTCCCAGAGTTCTTCAGTCTTAACACTGAAAATCCAAAGTCTCTTCTGTGAGTCAAGGATGTTTCTTAATTATAACCCCCTATAAAATAAAAAAAGTACTTATTCCCAAATATGGAATATACATTATCATTTCAAAATGGAGGAATGGGGGCATCATGGAGAAATACTGTACCAAGGCAAGACTAAAACTACAAATACCTAATTGCCAAGCTCCAGGTCTGATATCAAAGGGCCTTGATAACTCTACCCTTTCTTGTTAGCAACATCTCCCTTTCTCTCTTCTGAGCTGGTTCCACACCCTCGGTGGAGCCCTTCCTGGCAGATACCTAATGGCTCTGGCATCTCCAACACCTTGGAGTCTCCAGGGAAACACAGGTTTCACATTCATACCCTCACACAATGATCTCTCAGGGAATTTATTCAAGGACACACCTGACATGCATTGTCTGACCTTCGTGGCTCTCTGCAATTATGGAGGAAGTATCTAAAACCTGTTCACTCATGTATCCTGAGTTTGGCTGTCAACTTGGGATAGACTCATGCTCCATTGATGTTATTTTCAGCAGCTTTTGTGGTTGCTTTATAGGAGCAGAAAATGCATTCTAATGTTTCACAAGTTGAATGCTTGGCTAGGTGGGATCTTGCCCAGAGGACTCCCTCTATTCTAATGCAGTGAGTAGTCTCTTTATGTCTTTGAACACAAGCCTTGATTGCCTTTCTATTTAAAATGTACATTTTGCATTTTTCTGTCTCTTTTGTTCATTTTCTTTGAAGACTTGCAATTAATAACCATGGAACAGAGTCAATAGTAGACTGTCTTAAAATACCCTCCACCAAATAAATTAGTCCATTACTTTTTGATTTAGCCTTACAGCAGGCAGTTCATAGCAATGGACAGAAAACAGCCACAATATATTTTTATTTGAGATTATGTATATATGTTTGTTTTTACCAATCAAAAAGCATCTTTGAATGTAGCTAGAGAGGGTAACTCAGCTCCTACACTTGATTTGGTGGGTTTTTTTTTGTTTGTTTGTTTTTTGTTTTTTTTTGGGTTTTTGTTTGTTTGTTTGTTTTTTGCTAGAATGGCACTCTAATGCTATTTACAGGTTTTGCCACACGAGGGCAGTATAACCACATAAAGACCTGATGTCTGCCTTGTCTTTAAGAACTGATTCCAAAGGACACAGCATATTTCTCACAATTGAAACATAAGATGAAAATATTGTAACAAATACACTAGTAAACATTTTTTCAGTTTTATACTTTATTAAAAGGATATGTGATTTGCATTAGAAAAAGAGCTCACAAATAGAAATTAAGAATATAGGAGTTGGCAAGATGGCTCAGTGGGTAAATGGACTTGCTGTCAAGTCTGATGACCTGATCAACCCCTGGAACCCACATAAAAGAAGGAGAGAAATGATCCTCGAAAATAATCTTCTGGTCTCTGCCACATACAGTGGTGTGTGTGTGTGTGTGTGTGTGTGTGTGTGTGTACATGCAAACGTGTGCATATACACACACTAAATAAATAGCCATTTTTTTATTATTATTATAGACTATAAGAGTTCAAGAATTACCAAGATTTTTGCTGCTGACAGAAAGGACCTTACGCAGTCTTTGATCACTAATATCAGGCGACTTACATTGGTCCAACATGACATCTTGGGCCAGTTACTTAGCATTACTATGCCTCACCCATGAAACCAGAGTAATCATGCTATGCTGTCATAAGATTGGTGAGGATTAAAGCAGGTAATACAGGTAGATAAATTTGTTCTAGTTTACATATTGGTCATTAATTTGCATTATAGTCTTTAGCTTGAACATCTGATCTTGCTTCCATCTTCCACAGGCTGAGAGTTTTCAGATATGGATAAAGTATCCGGGTTCATTGTACAAGAAAAAAATTGACAGAGACACTTAGACTGTATTATACTTCACTTGCTCATAATAATTCCAGGTATAATCCACTGGAGGGAACCATCTGAGCAGAGAACAGCTGGTGGTTAAGATCTAGTGTGGATCATAACAATCCCACATATGCTGATATAAAAGAAAGGTACTTCTCGAAGACGTGAATGGTTGCATTTTGATTATTTGGTAACAGGATGATGATGCCTTCTCAGGAGTTAATCTATTTTCTATGAAAACAATGTCATATAGAGTAAGATCCTGGAAGGCATTGAAGAGCACAGAGAGATGCGATTCAGACTCAGGATACACAATATGTCCTCAGTTTGTTCAGCCTTTCTGTTAGTCTAGAGCAAGGTCTTCAAGCATCTAATTTGATGGACTTGAGATGGAATGTTTGAGCAAGGAAATTGGATTGTGTTGAATTTTCAATCCATGCATTGTGATCAGGTAGTAAAAACCGAGGGACTTAAAAAGAGGTTTAGACTTTCTGGGGATAAATCTTTAGCCAGGAAAGAAAAATATATAATTGATTTAGTAATGAAATAGAACCCAGGAAGGAGGAGTAAAAGTCAGGCTAGCATAATTAGGAAAGGCTGAGTGGATGTAGGTTTGGCGTCCCTCCCCGCCTTGTGTTTTCAGGACAGGATTTCTCTGTTTTCCCTGGCTGTTGTGGAACTCTGTAAACTTCCAAATCAGAGAATCCCCTGCCTCTGCCTTCTGAGTGCTGGGATTGAAGGCAGGTGCCACCACTGCTTGGCCTTAAAATGTCGATTAAGATCTAGAGAGGAACAGGAGGAAGAAAAAAAATGCAAGTGAGTATAATGGGCACCATTATAAAGTTCATGTGCTGAAGTTCTCATGATAGACACATACAGAGGAAAGACCATGTGAAGACACAGGCTTAAGAAAGCCGTCTGCAGCCCAAGGAAGAAGACCTAAAAACAATGCAACACACCGTCTTCTGGCTGCTGGTGTTGTGAGAGAGTATACATTTTTACCATTTAAGTTGTATGTTTGCAGTTTACTAGTACCTGGGAAAGTTGCAAGCATGGCTGTGGTCCAGCAATAGTCACATCCTTAGGGGGCTTGTAAAAAAACCAGTAGCCTGGAGCTGGAGGGAAGGAGCACTGTTGCTCTTGCACAGAATCCAGGTTAGGCTTCTAGCACCCACACAATAGTGGGGAGTATCATATCCTTTTCCGACTTCCCTAGGTACATGGTGCACATCCTTCTATGCAGGCACATACTTGTACAATTCAGTAAAATAACTAATTTTAAAACTTAAGGAAAAAAAAAACACTAATGGTTTGGCGTTAAAGAACATTTGGCTTTTTCAACAAGCAAACTTATGTGACATTGTTCTGGAAGAGGTGGGACTTAGCCCAGTGGGGTCTAGACAGAAGTTTGGAGTGGAGATGGAGCTGCAAATATCCTGTTTTTAGAACTGAATCTGGCAGAGACTGAAAATGAAAGGCAGGTCCGAGACTGTTGCTCAGTTGGTAGAGTGTTTGTCTACCATGTAAGAGGCCACAGGTTCAAACCCCAGCACTACTTAAACCAGGCAAGGGTGGCACATACATGAAATCCCAGCACCAAGAGGTGGAGGAGGAGGGTCAGAAGTTCAAAGTCCTTCTAGCTTGATATAGCCCAGGCCAGCCCAGATTACATAAAATTCTATCTCAAGGAGGAAAGGGAAGAGAGAGAGAGAGAGAGAGAGAGAGAGAGAGAAAACAAAAGCCATATTTGCTGTGAGGGAAATCTGGCCATATAAAAATGGAGTGAGTAGAGATATATGCTTATTATTTAAAGGAAGAAGAGACCATCTTTGTCAGCAAAGAAGGGAATTTCTGAATGCACTGACAGGATTTCAGTGTAATCAAGGTACCAGTGATAACATGAATGTTCCAAAACAGAGGCAAGCAAACAGACTGCGTTCAAGATTAAGAATGTCATGTTGATACTAGAACTAAGATAATATAGAAATCTATAGAAGAGTGTTTATGGGTTCAGGGGACCAAACAGTATGTGTGGGAGATTTTAGGAATATGAACATCTACCCACTGCATAATTTGACAGTAAAGGCTGAGTTGATGCAATCTTTTAGTACGAGCATCTGTTGTTCTAAAGCTATGATAGACCATGACAGACACACAATGCTCATGTGATTAGTTTTATGAAAATATAGACCAAGCAACCATGTTTCATGTTTGGGTTAATATCAAAGACCTAAGGAAAAAATGGATATTCACAGAGTGACAATCAAATAAGACTAACAATTCACTGAAGACAACCTTCGAGCTACAACCAAGAGAAGCTGAACTTTTGGTTGGCTTTCATTTTCTGTTGCTAATAACCATAATAACACAGACAGGTATTATAAAAAAAGATTTATTTATTTTTTTCTCATGGTTCTGGTCCAAGATCTGGTAAGGGCTTTCTTCTTGTCAGGGTCACTTTGTAAGAGTCACGAAAGCTTGTGTGTGTGTGCGTGCTGGAGTACTGTGGTTTCATTCTTTCTTATAAAGCCACTGGTGTTCAGTCATGGGAACTCTACCCCATAACCTTATCTAAACCTAGTCACCTTCCAGATGCCCCAGTTATCAACACCACAGTAGGATAAAGTTTCCACCCTCTCAATACTTTATAATGGGGATTAAATTTCAAAATGAATTTCCAGGTGGGAGTTTTGGAGGAGTCAACTGCTTGAGCAAGAAGTCACATGGGAATACTTCCCTCGAGCCTTAACATCACTGCATTGAATTCATGTCCTTGATGAACTCTCCCACCTGACAAATATATTAAAAGATTGTCTAGAGCTAGAGAAATAAAGGTCAACCAATATGGTGATGACCTATTAAAGCCCTTCTCCCATCCTGGACAACCACTTGAATGAGAATATTGCTAATGAACTCTAATTTGAGGCTTCTCTTTGTTTTCATTTTCTCTTTCTACAGCTGCCATTGCTATGGTGACTGACCTACAAGTGTATCAAACAACACACCAAAGTTTTCAACTCTATACAGAGGTAGAGTATTAGCTGGTTGGTCAAAGGTAAAAAAAGTATAGCCTTTTAATTTGTTTTTTGTTCTTATTAAAGTGACCCAAGAATTGACACCAGAACTATGACTAACTAGAGATGCCACCCAAATATTTTATCTAGGACAACAATACAGTACTTGGTTGTTCCTTTACAGCACGTTATCTGTGATGCAGTGTTTGAGAAGCTTAAAATGGCAGGGTAGAAAGAAAAAGTATTGTATAGTAAATTTCTTGAAATGGAAATAGTTTTATAGCAGAACTCAAATTACAAGAAGAGAAAAAAAAGGGTCAACATTGAGTATGAACTTTTGGTTTCTCAATTGTTTGTTAAGATGAGTTACCATCAAGTCAAATCTAAATTATATGTAGGAAGTCTAGTCTGTGAAGATAGCATTTGAAGTTGATTTAAGAAAAACTTTATGCAAGGGTTATAGATTTATCTGGGCCTCAAAAGATGCTGAGATTCCTCTGAGAGATAAGAACCTATCAGGCATTTAGGTTTTCAACTTGGATGCTATTGATGTTTTTAGACTGGGTGATTCCTTGCAGTGGGGGACTGCCCTGGTCATATGAGACATTTTTCAACATTTCTGGAGTGTATCCACCAGATGTCCATAGAAACCCTGTTTTCACCTCAGTTATAACAACCAAAAATGTCTCTAAAGATTATTAATGTTATTAATGTAAGACTTGCCAACTGTTGCTGGTTGAGCATCACTGATTAAGCATAATACAATGTAACTGGAGAAATTGTCTTAATTTTAGTGTCTTTACAAGCAAGCCACACCATAGTGTTGCAATCTGGGTATAAAGAAATTTCATTTCAAGGAGATGGCTTGATTCATTCTCCAACTGATGTTGACTAGCCCTAGAGAAATTAGCCTAGATAATGCTGACAGATGGTGCTCTCACATAGGACAGATAGCATAAAACCCCATACCTGTTTCACTCAGGGCTCAGTGGTGACTACGTTTTTCTGAGAATCCCTGAATAACATAGACATACTAATTTTTGATGAGTCACTAAAATTACAGTTTAGGAAATAGGAAGCATATTAAAAATACAGTTTAAAAGCCGACTCATGTTTTACTTTCCCACTTTAAATACCAAGTGAATTTATATTCTTTCCACTTGCATTGATTTCTGTAAAGATGCTAGACTTGGTTTTAGTCATCTTCTGGGCTAAACAGCAGGGGGTATGACTGGATAGGACTGACTAGGCAGCTTTGAGTCGTTTTAAAATTTAGACTCCAAGAAGGAACAACTATAGAATCTTGAACCACAGGAAACTATCACTTTATGGAAACTAAAACCAAAAGAAAAAAATGAGACAGGCCAGCATGAACATTTATATATACATGTTCTATACTTATGCACTTAATGTTATATTAGACTCATGGACATGTTTTTACTTGCATTTAAAAAAGTTTTTTATGGCTCAATATTTTCAGGTTATAACATGGATGTGGGATGAATTTAGCCTATTTCAGTTAGAATAACTCTCTTCCTTATGAATGTATGTAATATATGTCTTTAAGAACTACCATGTGATGTGGCACAACCTAGATTAATGAGAAGCAATCAGTATACTCAACACTGTCAACCAGATAAAGTGAGAATTATACATGAGGATCAGCTGAGTCAGGTAGAGAACAGATGTGATGAATTATATTCTCGTGTCTCTATTAATGGTATGTATTGTCTCACTGCACTGGAGGGCTATCATTTCACTTAGTCTATAGATACGGTAAGTGCAACTGGTATGTAGTTTCAGTTCACATTTGTAGATTGGAGAGGTCAATTTTTAAACATTTTTTCCATCTGCATTTACTTCGTAAAGGTTGTGTATTTTGCTCTTTTTTTTCCCCAGTAATTTTAAATGTTAGTGCCATCAGTCCCCATCTTTCCTTCCCTGGAACTACTCAGACTTATAGATAAACACATTCACTCTGGCCCATGTCCACAAAAAGAACCTATATCCTAAATTAAAGGCATTAGCTTCATGTTTCTCAGTAGACATCTAGTGCCATTCACCTGCCTCCACCTTTCACCCTGTCACCCAATGTTTCCTTACCCACTTTAATTTGGTTCTTATGAGTCTCTGGCTGTCTCTTCTCAGCCTATATCTGCAAGACACTCTTAACATTAGTATCCCATAATCAGTGGTGCTTTCGAGGGCATGTCTTTTCTGATTTCTTCTCCTTCCTACGTCAAGTATCTCATGGCTTTAACAACCACCTTTGTGATTGTGGCTCCCAAATTCTCCCATCCCAGAACCCTTTTTGATTTTTTAAAATTAAAAAAAATTTTTAAAAAAGTATTTATTTATTTATTTCATATATATGAACATTTGGTTTGCATGTAAGCCTTTGTAGCTTGTGTATTTCTGGTGCCTCCAGAGTCTAGAAGAGTATGTAGTATTCTGTAGGACTAAAGTTACAAATAGTAGTGAGCTGACATTTGCATGCTAGGATTCCAACCTGGATCCTCTGAAAAAACAACCAATTTATTTATTTATTTATTTATTTATTTTTTAGCAACTGAGTCATCTCTTTTGCTCACCATATTTCTGATCTCTGTTCTTATGTATTCCAAGGACTTCTAGATCACTCTGGAGTATATCATATATGTGTCACACTTAACAGATGAACATTCAACACTATTCTTACTATATACTGATTGAACTGGAGTCTGGAGAGATGTCTCCAGTCAAGAGCACTGACTACTCTTCTCAAGGTCCTGAGTTCAATTCCCAGCAACTATATGGAGGCTCACAACCATCTATAATGGGACCCAATGCCCTCTTCTTGTAGGCAGATGCAGATTCAGGTAAAAAAGCAATATAGTAAAAATACATAAACAAATACTAAAAAATAAAATAAAACCACCTCAACTAAAAAAGTAGATAAACCTAGACTCATGAAAAAAAACGTAACTCATTTCTTTGTATTTCTGCATTAAGTCATGCTCTTTGTCAGGGGAGTATTAACATCCTTTGTTTCTTGTTTACACTTTGTGTTCTTTGCTAGCTCATCTTTCTGCGTTCTTAGTGGTTGGCACAGAAGAAATGTTCATTAAATCCTTAATAAATACATGTAACTTTTGGCATATAAAAACATTCAGATTATGGTATGAGACCATCTTATATTAGAATGCTTGCACAATGCTCTGTTCACCTAGAGGTTCTAAACAAGGCCTCCTTTCTCTTTCCATCATTTTTTTTTGTTTACAAAGTTTTTTTTCCCATATCTACCACTGTCCCCCTCCCTCCTCTGCTCCCAGTCCTCCGTCAGCCTTCCTCCACCCCCATCTCCCCACCCATTCTCTAAGGAGAGCAAGAAATCTAAAGATAAGTCAGTTTGGTCTGACATATCCAATTGAAGTAGGACCAAGTCCCTCCCTCAGTATCAAGGCTAAGTTAGGTGTTCTTCTGTAGGGAATGAGCTCTAACATGAGAGATGTCAGTTCATACACCAGGAATAAACTCTGTCCTACTGCGAGAGGCTCCACAAACTGCCCAGGCTGTTGGACTGTCATCTACATTTGCAGGGTTTAGTTCCTTTCCATGAAGGTTCCTCAGCTGTCATTTCAGAGTTCATGAGCTTCCAATAGTTCTATTCATCTGTCTCTGTGGGTCTCCTCTTCATGATCTTGATCCCTTTGCTCATATACTCTCTCCTCTCTCTCTTTAGCTGGATCAAGAGCTCAACCTGGTGCTCAGCTATGGATCTCTGCTTCTGCTTCTATCCATTGCTAGATGAAGGTTCTGTAATGACAATTAAGATAGTCATTTATTTGATTACATGAAAGTCCTACTTAGGCACCCTCTCCACTATTGCTTAGAGTCCTAGCTGGGGGCATAGTGTGGGTTCTTGGATGTTTCCATAGCACCAGGTTTCTTTCTAACTCCACAATGGCTCACTCCCTTTACCAAGTTTCCATTACTTTGTTTTCCCTCTCTGTTGCTCCTCCCACTCAATCATCTCCTTTTCTCATGATTTGTTCCCACCTCCTTTTGCTTGCTCCCCTGTATGATCCCTATTTACTCACATCTTCTCTATTTCCTCTTCCCAGTGGGACCCATGGATGTCTCTCTTAAGTTCTTCCTGTTATCTAGCTGCTCAGGGATTGTGGATTGTAGCCTGGTTATCCTTTGCTTTATGTCTCAAATCCACTTATGACTGAGTACATACCATGTCTATCTTTCTGGGTTCATATTATCTCACTCAGAATGTTACTTTCCAGATCCATCCATTTGCTTGAAAATTTCAGGATGTCACTTTTTTTTCTGCTGAGTAATACTCCATTGTGTAAATGTACTGCATTTTTTAAAATCCATTCTTCAGTTGAGGGGCATCTTTTAATTCATGCCCAATAGAGGCACTGCTGGATCACTGGATAGATTGATTCCCAGTTTCTTGAGAAACTGCCATACTGATTTTCAAAATAGCTGAATAAGCTTATACTCCCACAAGCAATGGAGGTGTGTTCCCCTTGCTCTATATCCCCTAAAGCATAGGCTGTCATTATCATTTTTGATCTTAGCCATTCTTACAGGTGTGAAATGATATCTCAGAGTTGTTTTGATTTGCATTTCTCTGATGGCTAAGGATGTTGAGCAATGCTTTAAATGCCTTTCAGCCATTTGTAATTCTTCTGTTGAGAATTCCCTATTCAGCTGTAAACCTCATTTTTAAATTGGATTATTTGGGTTTTTTGACCTCTAGTTTCTTGAGTTCTCTATATATTCTAAAAATCAGTTCTCTGTCAGATGTAGGGGTGGTGAAGATCTTTTCCCATTCTGGAGTCTGTCATTTTGTCTCTTTCCATCTTCTCTCAGCCTTTTAAAAGCAACGTGTCATGATGTCAGCTAGACCTCACACTCAGAACCTCCTGTCTGAGACTCTGAAGTGTTTGGAGGAAGTGTACATCACCACTTCCGGCATCTCCAGACTTTTAGAAGACTGTGAATAGCAGGTGCTTCTCCAAAAAAGTGTGAGGATAGTAGTAGAAGCCGGTTGGGGTTATTTTACATATGTTCTAGCATCCTTTTTCTATACATACATTTTTTTTCACAGAATCTATGCTTTAAAAAATGATTTATTTTGTGTCAAAATGTATGTGTCTGCTTGTCTGTATGTGAACCACATGTTCACATACTCAGGTGTAGAAAGCTGCATGCAGCCGCCTTAAAGATAGCACTGGCTTCCGCCCTCCACCTTCCTAATGATGAGTGCTCTCAGTGATAAACAACTCCATATTTGGCTAAGGCTAAGGATCTGACTTGCTTCCACATACCTAGTGCCCACATGTCGCACTAGGGTTGGCTGCCCAGAGGCTATTTAGCCTGTGAGTGGGTTTCCCTGGGGTCATCGTCAGTCAGAAGTAGTCAGTCAGAAGATTGTTCAAGGTTCCTGAATAAACTGCTGAAAGAAGAGCTCGGTGTTACATCTTCCTTGCTGGTCGAGGTGGTCGCAACACCTGGGTGCTCAGAGTTCAGAAGGGGGCACTAGATCTCCATGAACTAGAGTTACAGGGGCTGTGGGCCATTTGGTTGTGAGCCTTCCAGTGTGGGCACTGGGAACCAAATCTGGGTTCTCTGCAAAACCACTGAATGCTCTTCACAGATGAACTATCACTTCAACCCCAGAATTTACCCTTTTTTGTGTCCTCCTTTTACTTAGTTCTATCACTACTATTTCCACTTTAATATCCTATAATGATTTCTGATAACCACTTAGCACTGTTCCATAATTTAGAGCCCCCTCTTAAGTTTTTAAAATTTATTACGGGGCTGGAGAGATGGCCCAGCGGTTAAGAGCACCCTCTGCTCTTCCAGAGGACCTGGGTTCGATTCCCAGCACCCACATGGCAGCTAACAAGTGTCTGTAGTTCCAGTTCCAGGCAAACACCAAGGCAAATAAATAAATAAATAATAAATAAATAAAGTTAAAAAAATTTATTACTAGTTTATCACATATACTTATATGTTGTAGAAACATTTTTCTAAAATTTTTATTCATACAAACTTAGAGACACTACATTTATATGTATACATATTTGTTGTCATAGTTATTTTTCTATTTCTATGATAAAACACCATGACTAAAAGCAAACCCAGGGGAAACTATTTTATTTTATAGCTTGTAGTTTTATATGAGGAGAAGACAGGGCAAGGACTCAAGGCAAGAACTGATGCAGACGTTATGGTGAGGTGCTGCTTGCTGGTTTGCTCAGTGTGTTTTCTTATAGCACCCAGTATCACCACCCTAGGTGTGACATTGCCCATCTTGAGCTGAACCCTCTTATATCAACCAAAAAATTGTGCTGCTTACTGGTTTTCCCATTGGTCAGTCTGACTGGGGCATTTTCTCAACTAAGGTTTTCCTTTAAAACAACCCTACCTTGTGTCAAGTTGACATAAATTTAGCCCTACATATTGTTAAATGGTAACATGTATTGAAGACTTCATATACAGCGTTATATTGCTAAGTGCACAGAAGCTGTTATTTTAATAAGCCCCTGTAATAAATCTAAAAACTAGATATTATTTATTTTCATTTGCAAAGTAGAACTTGCAGCTTTAAAAGTTATGCAACTTGTTCAAGGAAATACTGTTGTCAGAGTAACAATACAAATAAGAGCTATCTGCCTCGGGTTATGTATCTTGTCCCCAGTGACTGACTCCATCCAACTCTGCAGTCACTGTTTCTCTACCAGTGCTCTGGTTATCAGGGCAGTTGGATCATTTTTTTCTCTAACTTTTGTTATTTGGTGCCCAGGATCCAGCCTAGGGCCTTCCATATGCTATGTGAGTGCTCTATTCACAACCCCAGCTGAATCAAGTTGTATAACTAAAGAGACATTAATTACTTACTCAGGGTAAATCATAGCACTTCTCACAGAATGCATGCTTTCTACAATGTTTTATTCCTATGTGTTCTTTACAAGGTGATTCCTTAAAAAAATTAAGGTCATATCTATGTTACCTAGGATGTTCTCAAACTTGTGAGCTGAAGTAATTCTCCTGACTCAGTTTCCTTTGTACTTAGAGTTACAAGCGTGCGCCAGTGTAACTAGATTGATAAAAAAGGAACCCTAATAGGAGACATTTTCTACACATAAATATTTTCTGTTCTAATTTTGTTTGGTCTCACAAACTCAAACTTTCTTTTTAGATTTAGTGAAGCATGCCAACCAATTAAAATTTAGAATTTATAAATTTTAAGAGGATTGAATTTTATTTCACAAATAGAAATAATCCTTTCAAATATACCTTATGAAAGATTTTCTAATCTTCTAAGATTAACTGAAATTGTTTGTCTTTTAAAACAGGATCTTGCTATGTATCCAAGGATGGCCTTAAGCTCATTTTGTACCCCATGTGTGTCTTGAACTTACAACCCTTCTGCTTCAGCCTTCTGAATCCTGGAATTACAATTGTAAGCCATCACATTAAGTTTGAATTTAACATTTTACTTATATTTAGTTGATATTTTATGAACAGTGTTTTAAGAATGAACATTGTGTGTGTGTGTGTGTGTGTATGTGTGTGTGTGTGTGAATGTGTATAGATGCCAGAGGTTAATGTTGGCTGTCTTCCAAATTGCTCGTCACCTCATATTTTAAGACAGTGTGTCTCACTGAACTGGAGCTCATCCATTCTATGAGGTAGGCTGACCAATCCTCCATCTGTCTCAAGATGGGGGATGAAAAACTCCCACCACAGCACCTGAGGATTCTGTGGGATGCACATTCATATACTCATGCTTGTACATCAGGAGCTTACAAGACTGAACCATCTTCTAACCCCATAAAGTATGTTTTTTTTTTTTTGCATAGAGAATATTTTAGTTCTTATCTAAATGAAAATGTTTTTAGAAGATAAATTAATAAATGCAAGGAAGACATGAAACATCTGTTTGTATGTGGGTGCCTGTGGAAACCAGAAGAGGCTGCCAGATCCTCTGGACCTTGAGTTACATGCAGTTATGAGCTGCCTAATTGGGAAAAAGGGACCAAACTCTGGTTTTCTGCAAGAACATCAGGTTCTCTTAACCACAGAGTTCCTCTCCAGCCCCTGAAAAACATAATTGATCAATCTTTTACCAGTTTTAACCACACATTTCTCCAATACCTTAATTTGGCCTGACTCTTACTATTAAGTCTACATTATAATGTGTTCTGATTCTATCCTTTTGAGTACCTTTATTGAGAAAATGGAAAAAAATGTGAGCTAAAAATTTCATATCTTTCTTCCTGCACGTCAGTGAGGACCATGGGACAAAGGGTTCAGTTGTTACGGTTATAGTTTGGTAATGCTCCTGGATAGTTATAATTTGTACAGCACAATGGAGATAATTGAATGATGATGCTCTTGGGTTTCTTAACCCATGGTCCGTGGTTTTGTTACAATCACAATCTGAATACGATGTTCTTTTTTAACATCAGATAGAGACAGAAGCAGCTAGGATATCTGGGGACTTGCATCCTGATCACGCACTGCTGATAACCGTGGCTTTGCTCACTTGATGCTCCTTGAGGAAGAGAAGTTACAGAAAGAATACTGTTCCTAATTGTAATGCTCATGAAAATAGAAAATAGAAAACTGTCTCTTGTAAGGAAAAGATCAAGGAAAGTTTTAAAGCTTGGAATGCTTCCTCCTCAGAGGTGGAAGGTGGCTGAGATGCCTGTGAGCTGAACTCACTCCTCAAGGAGCAGATGACTATTAACGGCAGTCATAACTCCATATAGTGATTTCTCCTCTTGTCTGCTTTTTAGCAGAAATGCCAAGAATCAGAGCAGCAGTTCACAGACTGCTGTGAGTATATCCATCACCAAGAACGCTTGTTAAATACATAGGTGCCTATAAAAATTCTCCTTTAGTGGCTCTGAGGTGGGACTCAAGTGTCTGTTTAGAGTATTCCAGAGACAGCAGTACAGATACCACCAGAGCCACATTTTGTGAAAATCCATGCAAGTCATAAAATCATGTTAGAGAGCTGGAGAAGGTCATAGTTAATACTTCTTCTGGGTGACAGTGGAATTTGAAATTAATTTTGACATTCTCATACAGGTTTCTAAAGTACCTTGCATAGACCTCACCTATGACCCACCTTCTTTTTCGCTACTAAAGACTGCATTGTGGAGTCCTAAGATCAAAGTTAAGAGAGACATTAGAAAGTGTCCTCACCCTTCTAAATTGTTGGATTGAGAATTTTTAAAATATTTTCATAACAGGGATTCATTGAGTTCTGTGGTTATCTAGTGTGTTTTGCCCTGAATCAATACAGTGCTCACCTACATACTAAGAAGAAATTTGTGTATTATATCATTGACTTTTTATTGCAGTATATACATATTTCTAGATTTTTACCCTCAATCTTAGCTAAAAGCCAGAAGGGGGTGCTTTACAGATTTTTTTTTTTTTTAAAAAGAAGGAGAATCAGTGAAATACTACTCTAAAATAAAAAAAGAAAAATTTCTAGCATTCACTAATTTGAGTTCAGAACTACACATTACAAATAAATTTCATTCATAATCATCTAGACTTCAAAGACACAACTACCATTAAAAATCAGAATTCTTGCCTGTATGTATGTCTTTCTATCTTTCTTCATCAAATTAAAGTGAATGCAAATAAATGTTCTTCAATAGGATTTTCTACTCTCTAAAAACATTTATATGCTTAAAAATGTGAAAATTAACATTGCCTAAAAGTAATTCTTTTCTTGTGTGTCCCAATTCACTTTCATTCCTTTAGCAAGCCTTCTCACATGGCATTTGGCCACTCCTTTCTTTTCTTTGCACATGGCATTTTATTTAACAAAATGTTTTATTTCTTATCCCTCTAATCAGCTCTGAGTTGTACCTACAGGTGCATTTGTTCTTTGTGTATAGGATCACCAAGAATGCAAGACAAGTGTTTAATTTCATTTGTTCTTTTTATTCTGTTGGTATGTGTGTGAAACTGGATCTCTAGGTAAGCTGGGCTAGATTCAGACTTGTAGTCCTTTGGGCTCAGTCCCGCAAATGCTAAAATTATAGGCATGTGCTACCATGCCTGGCTTTTATGGAAAACTGTTGAGGGAGTGGCAGGCTATTTCTGGTTCTATACCTCCAGTGTCAAATGTCCAACAATAAATACATTGCCCTTTGAGTATAAGAACAAGTGTTGTGTAGTCACTGAAGAATGATAAACTAAATGACTTACCAGTCTCTCAAACTGGAAAGTAGTAGAGCCAATGACTGTTAGGTTAGTTATGGCAAAGAGGACTGAGTTCCGGGAGGCAGTGCTGGGCAGATGATTTAAGATCCGGAGTCATGATGCTCTCAGGAAGGGAGGGCTGTGAGAGCAGGTTGGGATGCCTGCTTGTTGGGCTATACTGGTTCAGAGAACATTTACTTCTGTCCTCCCTGAACCCAAGATGGGGGCTTATTTCCCCCCCAGTATTTACAGGACTTACAGGGGTCCACAAAGTTTCTTTGATGGCTATTTACTTTGTTACTTTTGGAGGTGTGCTCATATTCTTGGCATAGGTATTTTTAAAGCAGTCTCAAACCCCATGATTTAAGTGTGTTGGAATGTCTAGCTTTGGTGGAACTTTGTGAACCAAGGCTTTGTAGACTTGCTACCAAAATTGGAATTTTCACTTCCCACAAATCATTTTAAACTACTTAAAGCTTTACTCCATAATAAAAATTTCTTTCCTCCCCAAAGCAATATAGTTGCTAAGTACTATAAAGTATTACAATTAAATAGGGGTAATTTGATTAAATAAAAGTTTGCGTCTTTTAAATTTGTTAGTCCTTGAATGAATTAAAATTGATTTCTGTAGTCTATCCCCTTGTTGTGTGACTTGAAAGGGACTGTGTGACTCTAATAGATTGTTAGCCCAAGCAACACATTCCACATGTACATTAGGTATTTTTCTTTGAATTATTTAGAATGTTTCAAGATTGAGGATATTCTTTTTTTTTTTCTTTCAGATTTTACGATTCCAGTTTTCAGAAAGAGAAGTCATGAAGGAAAGTTTGAAAAAACCCTTAGCTGACTGAAACCTGAGCAAGGCAGCCACACAGAGAGAGGTTTGCTTATCCGCATGCTTCTGGACAGGAGATGAAGGAGCAGGGAGCAAACAACTGCCTTGGAGTTGGGAGCAGGAAAGGAGTTTGGCTCATCTGAGTTCATTTCCCACCTATAGGGGAGAAACTTAGTTCTGCAAATGCCTTTTTAGCCATTGGAGAGCTTGACAAATACCTAGACCTGTGGTTATGAGGTGATGTAGCATAAGTCTTCTTTTATTTGGAACCTTATTTATAGGACAACTGGGAAAATTGACCACACACGCACATAGTTAGGTTAGCACCCAGACAGCCAGTAATAAAGTGGTGAGGCATAAGTCTTTTCTTTGTGCACATCATGACTGGAAAACATTACCACACCAAATGTACACATGCTCATAAAGTGTGTGTGTGCATGCATGCACATACACACACACACTCCACAAACATACACTCCTATCCCCCATATAACACGCACACACACATGCAATCACACCCACACACATATACCACAATATACTCATACCTCACACACCACATACACATTTCCACACACACACTCACCACACATACATCCCCCCACACATACTATACATATACACCCTATCACACCCCCCCCACACAACACATACCACACATTATACTTTTCTATATCTATGTGCACAGAGCACCAACATATACATATAATATTTTACATATGCACTCTGGTCTCCTCCCATCACTTTCCAATCTGAGCTTTAGAGAATCTTGTTCTCTCTTAACCAAACTATTTATCTTGCTTGACAGAGAATTTTTTGGATCTCTGTGTGTGTGTGTGCGCGCGCGTGATGCACACTATCCTCTACATTAGCACTGATTTTGCTGTCCACTCTGCTGATTTCAAATTCTGATACAGTATTCTTGAATTATTATTATTTAAAATTTTCAATTCTGTTTCCTTTCAAAATTAATAACTATTTTCCCTTGGGTTTGGAATGGTGATATAATGTACAGGACAGAGTTTGCTTATTTGCTTAACTCTTAATCTTATTTGATATTTGTTTGTTTGCTTGTTTAAAACAGTCTTAGCATATAGCCCAGGGTATTAATGGAGCAGCAATAATTTAATCCATTATTAAATATTTTAGGTACTCTCTTTTTGCATATATATGTGTGTTTACATTTTCTATACATAAAATCTTGGCTTTGGGGGGATCATCTTTAGCTGATGAGTAATTAACAGGGGATTGATGTAGGATGTCTTTCTGTATGCTGCGAATTACCATTGGATAAGAAAGGAATTGTTTTGGTCTATGGCAAAGCATCTTAGAAACATGTGGGAGATCTGAACATAGATAAAGGGGAAGGAGGGCAGAGTCAGACAGAGATGCTGTGAGCTGCTGCAAGGAAACAAGTTGTAAAGAAACACAGATAAACCACAAGCCATGTGGCAATACACAGATTAGTGAAAATGGGTTGGGTAAATTGAAAGAGCTAGCAAGTAATGAGCCTGAGCCATAAGCCAAACAGCTTGTATAATTAATATAAGCTTTTGTGTGATTATTTGGGGCTAAACAGCTATGTGACTACAGGTCTGGACCTCAGGTTGGACAGGCCAGAAACTTCTGACAGCAGGGGATATAAGTCCTTTGAGATTTGCAGGGCTCCTCATAGCACCAGAAGCATCAGCACACATGTTATAGTAAGCTGCAACTGCAGAGTTGTGTCAAGAGACTCTAGTTTGTGAGCACTTAGGCATCTCTCAATACATACCATCTTACATCTGCCCATTGTTCTTGGGTGTAGTATGGCTTCTGAAAGTTACTTTAAAAGTTCTTCTCTTTTTTCATCTCTGCCACTTATGAATTTGAACATCAGCAGTCAACATTCTGCAGATCAATGTCCTAAGGGATGAGTCCAGCATGTACTAGGAGTGGACCATTGTAAGCTTGAAGATGATCAGCTCATGTTGGGCTACAATTAGGTTCATTGATAATTGCAGATGTTGGTGGCAGCATTATCATTTTTTCAGGGTCCTTGCTATGGCAAGGAACTTCTAGGCAGTGAAACTTTCTAAACCTTAGGAACTCTGGCACCTGCTGTATCGTGCCTCACACTTGCCATGTTGTCCCCTCAAGAATCCCAACCTCAGGTCCTTGGTCCCTTACTGTTTTTAAAAGACATTAGAAGTGCTTTCCAAAATTCACACAAAGGACCATTTCCCCAAATAATAACATTGTTAAAGTGAGAGGCTTAATTATACTTTCTCATTTGTCTGAACTCAGTGCTTAGATGAGTTATGAATACTTGGGGTGATATTTACATTTAAGTTGGTGGATTTGGATCAAGGATGATTGCCCATGAATATTGGTAGTTCTCATCCAACCAATTAATGATCTAAATAGGATAAAAGTCTGACTTTAGGGTGTCTTTGTTTAAACTCCCTACTTCTTCAGGTGGGCGCCCCTGAACTATAACACTAGCTCTTCTCTGGTTTTCAAGCCTGATTATCCACGCTGGAGACTTGGGACTTTCTAGCCTCCATAAGCATGTGAGATAATTCCTGTAAAATATATCAGTTTTGAGGCAGATGTGCTGGCATACCCTCTGTAATCCCAGACTCAGGAGGCTGAGTTAGCAAGATTGTCAATTTGAGTCCAGTCTGGGCTTTAAAGTAATAGTTTATCTTCCAAACTGTACAGGCTCAGAAATCACTTTCTCTGTACACATCCCATCACGCCTGTTCCTCTGCAGAGCCATGACTAATATACAGAGTATGAGTACCAGTGTTTACTCAGTGCAGGATGTGTGTCAGGCATTTTATACATATTAACTCAGAATCTGCAGACAAATTAGAAGTAACAGAGCTCTAAAAGAAGTTAAGAAAGATGCCCTTAGCCATTGATTATTTTCCTGTTGTTCAATCTTCCTGTCCTCTCTGACAAGTAAAGTAACTGAAATCATAAACCCATTTTGAGGGGAGTGGTTGCTTCTATTTTCTCCAAATTCTTCTTAAAACCTATGCCCTTTAATTAGAACATCAAAATGCTTTCTAGGCCTGGGTATAGTTCTGTGGTTGAACATTTATCCAGCATGTTTAGGGCCTGAGTTCAGCCCTCAGCACTGAAAATGATGGACTGAAATGTTGCTACTTCTAAGATAGTAAATAAAATCAATTATGACTGCTAAACCAATTTGTAATTCCATACTTTGATATCTTAACTCCATTGCTAAAATTCTTCTGCATTTAATATTTAGCTCCAGTTCCCATACATGGGATGACAATAGCATAGCCCATTTATCTGTACTGCTATGACTAGAGAGTTGAGCTCCTTCCGATACAAAGACTAAATGATGCTACTATGAGCATTCTTGCGTCTAGATGCTGACGTACTGTTTGGTTACATACTGTCAAAGAGTGAGATTGGTATGCCCAAAGGCAGGTGCACTTCAGTTTTAATGGATAATGACCAACAGAAGTTCAAATTACTTGATTCAATTTATGCTTGCCTTGCACATATAAAAGTTCCTGTTAATCTTCAGGAATTGTTAATTGTTAATCTTCCTGGGATTGTTGGTACTTTGAAGTTTTGGACAACCTTGAATTTTATAATAGAATTTCATTGTAGTTTTAAAGTACTTGCCCCGAGTACTATTAAGAGCACATTTCTACATACTTGTTTGCCTTTAGAATTTTCTCTTTAGTTAAGTATTGTTCTGTTCTTTTATTTATCAGAAAGTGCTGTTTTTTTATTTTATTGTTTTTGAACATGTGCTGTTTAATATACAATTAAAAGTTCTAAGTTTTTGTTGGCTAAATGCTTTATGGTGATATTTCTTTAAAATTTACATTTTTCTAGTAGTTGACTCCTGCCACATAATAGTCAATAGAGTTCTTTAAAGGCAGATTTTTTTCATTCAGTAGCACTGTTATATTCTATTAATGGGTCTCATTTCCCCAATGAATTCTTGTACATTTTTTAATGTGAGCACATTTTCCATGATTAATAATACTTAATTTTTCCTTAATCACTCCTTAAGTATTTCATTTTATTTTTTGTCTGCTATGCTTATGACTTCTACTGGTTTGTTGGAATAAAAGTTGTGTACATAATTATCATTGTTCTAGGTAACAAAAGTAAATCTATCTACATATTTATCATCTGCCCAATCTAAACTGCCTATTAATACAATTCAATCTTATCTATCTATCTATCTATCTATCTATCTATCTATCTATCATTTATCTATCACCTATCTACCTATTCATTTTGACATTCTCAATATCAAATCCAGGGTTTCAGACATACTAGGTAAGTGTAAATCACCTAGCTACATATACATCTAAATAATAGCTTTTAAAATCTGGTTATAGATAATTTTCATGATTCTTTTTGGTTTGATAATAACAGTGTTTAGTAAAATAATAGTCAATTAAGTTCTAAGGTGGCAGAAAAAAATAAACAACAACAACAAAACCAAATGCAATTGCTATTAACCAAATAATAGTTAAGTTCTTGAAACTCAATTAAATTGGCAAATACTTCTTGGGTAGATTTTATAATATATATAAATGCACAAAAAGGAATTCTAAGAAAGAAAAAGATGGTGTAGTTACAGATATTGTCCTGCAGATAATAAGTAGCATTATGAAGATTTAAATCATCAGTCAAAACTCTTGGCACAAAAATTTTATCTCCAGTTGTGTTATTTGATTTCTATTTCTACTAAATATTTGAGAAGGAAACAGTGCAATCTCATAAACTAGAAACCAGAAAATAAATGGCTCTACTTTCTACCTCTGTTACACCAGGCTGTTTAAACCACCAAAGACAACTACTACAGATTTTTTTATTTTTTAATCAGAAAATGTTTTAGTTTCATAGTTATATACTTATAATGTTTATTAGAAGGCTATGATTATTTCTCATGTGTATTTTGAATTTCTACTACTTTAAAAGGAACATTAAAACATAATAAGTGGGTGGGCAAAAATCTAATAAGGAAAAGGGGGTTTGTAAGGCTCACTGAAAAGCTTCTATTTACAGCACATGGAGACTGTTATAGAAAGCCACAACTGGCACAAAAAAAAAAAAGAAAAAAGAAAAAGAAAAAGAAAAAGAAAATCACCGACAGAGGGTTGCCCATCTGCAACATGACCTCTATAACAGAGCACCCCAAAACTTATCAGAAGCCAAGGCAGAAAGAATTAGGACGTCTATTGCAAGATGGTGTCTTCTAAAAACAGTAGGAAAGCTACACCTATGAAATTTCAACAGCATTGTTACCTTAACAAGACCTGAAAATGACAACATGAATTGACATGCCAATATGGATAGGGGAATTCTCACAAAGCTTTACTTCCAGAAGAAAAGTCAACAACAATCAATGCTTGCTGAGAAAGGGGTAGTCTTTTCCAGGGTGAGCCCACTGATGGGCTACTCAGTCTCCAAATGCTAGCCCTAAAGACAAATTAGTAACACTAAATGATTTCTGAAGATTGTGCTTATACAAATTGTATATATAAATATATGAAAAAATTATAATTAAAGAATAAGAGGTCATGAATTGGAGGAGTGGGAGGGACATGGGAGGATTTGGAAAGAAGCAGGAAAAAAATTGTATACATACAGTACTCATATGTTAAGTTAACAAAAATAATAATTTAAAAAACTGAGGTAGGAGAATGGAAAAGTACTGAAGAGCAATAGCAGGAAGGGGTTCAACATGAATGGGTCACCTATGTTTGCTAATTGTTGCTGGTAAGAATTGAGTTCTATCTCTGTACTGTGAGATAGGAATGCTATTTTTCTTCATTATTAAATTTCAAAGGCATGACTCTGAGGTCTAAAAAAAATACAAACCCACAAAAGACAAAGATATTCTTGCATAGTAGATTTGTATCTCAAAGGCACAGGGAAATAATTTATAACTGTAATTTGTATTTTATGAAAATGAGAAGGCATGATGATCTACCAAATGGAGGTCAGAGGCCTGCCTATAGTTTGCCAGACTGAGAGGAACAGAATGTTAAGGCCTCTGGATCAGAGGTTGATGTAACACTGAATTTAAATGCTGTCAGAAACATACGAGCATGGAAGAGAAATTACTGGTAGTTCTGCTCATAAATATGGAGATAAGAATTTTATACAAAACTTTAATAAGAAAAAATAAGCAACAAATGGAAAAGATCACACACGATGACCAAATATCACAGATGCAATATTAGGAAACAAGTTCTTTTAGTTTACATCAGTATCAGATTAAGGGAAAAATATATGACCCTCCCAAAGCATGCAAGTAGAAAGCATTCATCAGAATTCGGCATCCAGCATGATTTAAAAAAAAAATTAAAGCTGAAAGTAGATGAGATAGATGTGTTGTAACATAATAAAGGGCCTTTATAAAAACATGTTAACTTCACATCAGTATTATTCTTTTATAGAGCATGAATGTTTCAATGAGCATCATATGGCATATCTGCTTCTGAGAACCCTGCAAGCACTGTTGGGTCTTCTGCCCTGGAGACATGAGGAAAGAGCCTCATTTCTGGTGTCAAGGATCAGTCCCTCTGTGGTGGAAAAGTGAGCAGCTATCTGGCAGTGAAGGCTGTGGATATATATTATACATTTAATAAAACAGGAATATTGGGGAGAGAGCACCCAGTCAAATCCTAGACAGACAGTTTAAGAAATTCTTAAACCTTGAATACAAAGATCAACAGTTGATTCAATCACACACACACACACACACACACACACACACACACACACACACACACACACACACACACACACCTTTAATCCCAGCACAGGGAGAGTGGAGTGGTGACCTCCACCCTTGATCACACAACTCCAGAGACAGAACTTCTTCTGTTTCTGTGAATTCAAGTTTACACCCTTTAATCCTGGATGGGATAGGGTGTATAAGGACTTGTAGAAACCCAGAGAGAAGAGAAGCCACTGACAACCAGGAGCCAGGAGCGAGCAAGCCTGAGGAAGTTGCAAGACAGCTGGGTGAGAATTGACTGTGATGCTTCCTCTCTCTGATATTTCAGCCTTCCCCCAGTAATTGGCTCTGAGTCTCATTTGTGATACTACAGAAGGTCCTGACTCTGAATAAAACTAAATGACCATCATCAATAAGATTTTTAAAAGCTTTCATTTTTTGTTTGGTTTTGGTTCTAAAGTGAGTTAGCTATTTATATACATTTTTTGATGTTTGTGCAATTCTAAGATAGCTGTCTAAACTTTCTAATTAAAATACATGATTTATGTAGAATATCTCTGGAACTCATGCATGCTAGCAGCTTTGCATATGTATTTAAGGAAGGGGTATAGGCAAATCATTTCTTGCTATAAAGTAAAATTAATAGATAAGTATGATATTGTTCTCCACCATCTCCATGGTGACATTTCAAAGGCTTGTGTTTGACAAAACTAAATCGAGCACAAGGTATATGATTACATCCTTCACAAAACACTCTATTGAATATTATAGTATATATATAAAAATAAAACCAAATCAGAGGACATAATGATTAGGAAATAAAAACAGAAATACTTTTATTTATAGATAATTTATTTTGAGACCAAAATATTTACTTGCAAAAGTGTGCCACAAAGCTTTTATCAGTTTGGCTTTCTTTCTCAGTAACGCTTTTAACAAAGATAATTTTGTTTATGTGGCTAGTCTTGGCTTTCTTTTTAGACTTTGCTTGGTGAATCTTTTCCAAACGTGCAACTTTTAATCTGTCCGTAAATTTGCATTCTAGTTATTTTTGAAAGCATATAGTTCTGTTTGCTAATCAAGTAAGACACGAAGAGACCTAAGGTATCTCCTGTTATTCCACTTTATTGCCTTGAGGCAGGGTCTCTCACTGACCTGGAAAGCATTTTGAAGAGACTTTGTACATTGAGCTCTGAGATCTACCTATCTTTGCTCCTAGTGCTGGAGTTACAGAGGTCTATAGCCATGCCCAGCTTTCTACATGGGTGCTGGGAGCAGAACCTAGGTCTTTGGGCCTTCAGATTTTCTTTTTTTTTTTCCTTCTTTATTTTGTATTTATCAAAAAAAAAAAACACAGTAAAAAAAAGAATTTAAAATGTGGAAGGGTTAACAATAACTATACAGAGGATAAGAATCATAAGCATGGCTTATCAAGGGTGGAAATACAAATAAGATTGCTACACCTATATTTTCTTTGTGTTCATCTTTCCCTCTGAATTTTTTTTCCATCCCTGTATATCCTTATTCAAGGTCTTTTCCCC
>PVIH01003182.1:141250-167131 GCA_004025045.1 Sigmodon hispidus | reverse complement strand
GGTGGGGGGCAGGTGGGGCCGCAGGGAAAGACACACCTTGCAGGAAAGTGTGATTAAGTGGGGGAGGAAAAGGAGAAAGAGAAAACAGGTGAAGGGGAAGAGGCTAAAGACAAAAAGAAGAGAAAGAAAGAGGAAGAGAAAAGAGAGAGGATGTGTGCTTGATCTTCTGGCAAGAGAGAGAAAGGGGAAGAGAGAGTATGAAGTGTGTGTGTGTGGGGGGTCTTTTCTTAAAGGGGACTTTACATAGGATGATGTTGTCAGACCTGGGTGGGCCAGGGGCCGGTCTGAATGCTAACAGCTAGCCTTGAACTCAAAAGGTAGCTAAAGATAATATTTACTCCTGATTCTCCTGCTTCTCCACCCTCACCCCCAACACACACACACACACACACACACACACACACACACACACACACACTGGAATAAATGTATCACTGTTCCAGATTTTATTTCTTTTTTAAAGATTTATTTATTTATTTATTTATTTATTTATTTATTTATTTATTTATTATACATGATACAAAAGAGTGTACTAGATGTCATCATAGATGGTTGTGAGCCACCATGGGGTTTCTGGGAATTGAACTCAGGACCTCTGGAAGAACAGTCAGTGCTCTTAACCTCTGAGCCATTTCTCCAGACCCTCCAGATTCTATTTCATCTCAGCTTTTTGCTATGGAACCTTAGCCAATTGCCCAGTCTTCTCTTGGGCTTAAGTGGCTCTCCTCAGCCTGCTCAGGACTGAGAAGATAGGTGTGAACTACGGCTATGTGACAAAACCTTTCCTAGGGAGACAGGCACACTTGTCTACTCACCCCAGAGAGGAAGCCTGTGACAGGCAAAGGTCCAGCCTGGTGACCCAATGGATTTTCTTGGGGTCACTACAGGAATATGGGTGAGGGATTACTTCCAGGAGCAGAATTGACTCAAGGAAGCTACACCACCAAGGTCCACCCCAGCGTGAGTAACAGCTCACAAAAGCTGGGAACCTGGAGCCACTGCACAGCCTGCAGGCGGTTCAACAGGTTGGAGTGTCCTTGCCAGGTGCCTCTGGTGTCAATCTCTTCCAGGCAGCAGTCTAATCTCAGAGTCTTTTGCAGCTGGGCTCTGCTTATGATGGCAGGAAGAGGTCTAGTAAATCTGGTCAATTCTAGGGAGTTCAACCTCTCTGTTAGAGATCAGGCTCCATTAAAGGAGGTGGTGGCACATGCCTTTAATCCCAGAGGCAGGCTTATACCTGTGAGTTTGAGGCCAGCCTGGTCTACAAAGCAAGTTCCAGAACAGCCAGAGCTATGCAGAGAAACCCTGCCTTTAAAAAAACTCATCCCCCCCCCCAAAAAAAAAACAAAACAAACAAAAGACAAGCAAACAAAAAACCTTCCTTACATGATGGAATGTTTTAATCCCAGAGGGAACTAATGCATAATAGCCACTAAGTCTTCTGACAGGTGTTTGTGTTTTGTTTATTTACTAGATGAGGGGGTACAGTTTGGTTTTTGTTTTGTTATTTGGACCTCCAACATACCAATAAAAACTAAGCTGGAACCCAGACCTTGAACACATAGGCCTTTAGGGGCACTCAAGATCTTAACTGTAACAAAAGGAGTAGAGTTTGGTTCAGCTGTTAAGAGCACTACTTGCTCTTGCAGAGGATAGGATTCATTTCCCAACATCCTCTTGGAAGATCACAATTGTCTATAATTCCAGTAAGGCCCCCTTCTTGTGCCCATAGGCACTAGGCACATATGTGGCGTACATACAAATATGAAGGCAAAATATTCGTACATAGGATAATTAAAAAATAAAGAAACCAAAAAAAGAGGAATAAGAGAAAGGAGGAGAAGAAGAACAAGAAGAGGAAGAAGAAGAAGAGGAAGAAGAAGAAGAGGAAGAAGAAGAACAAGAAGAAAAAGAAGAAGAAGAACAAGAACAAAAAGAAGAGGAAGAAGAAGAAGAAGAAGAAGAAGAAGAAGAAGAAGAAGAAGAAGAAGAAGAAGAAGAAGAAGAAGCAGCTATAAGCACAGCTAACAATGACTTCTCTGAGAGTCTAGGTGTAACAAGGCATGCCCCTGATCTAGCACCTAAAAGGCTGATGCAGGAGGATACTGAGTTGGATGGAGGCCAGAAATAAATTCTTGCTCTCAGGCTGTGGAGACGGCTCATTTGGTAAACATGCTTGTCACAAAGCCTGATGACCTAGATTTGATCCTAGAACACACACACAGAGGCAGGAAAAAACTGAGTCTCAAACTGCCCTCTGCCCTTTACCTGCTCACCACACAGAAAGGAACACATTCAGCATAAGACTCTCAGGTTTGTGGTGGAACCGACATGACATTCCCTGCACTCAGGAGGTTGCGGCAGAACTTGGTCTCTGAAGTCAGTCTGGCTACACAAGACTATGTCTCAAAGAATAAAGATTAAACTGGGGTGGGTGGGGCACAATTTAAATCCCAGCTCTCAGAAGGCAGAAGCAGTCAGATCTCTGAGTTCAAGGCCAGCCTGGTTCACACAGTGAGTCCCAGGAGCACACTTTGGAGTCTGAGTCTGGCCCAGACCCATGTCAAAGCTCACAGTAGATTATAGGAAACTTCTCACTCAAGTTAGTTCTGTTTTGTTTCTTATTCTAAAAAATGTTATTATTTTATGTGTATGGGTGTATATCCAGGCACCATGTGTGTGCCTAATGTCCACAAAAGCCAGAAAAGGATGGCTGAGCCCCAGAACCAGAAGTTACAGAGAGTTCTGAGGAAGAGCAGGCAGTGTTTGAACCAATGAGCCATCTATTCAACCCCTGTTTCTTTTTGTTCTTATTTTTGGTTGGTTTGGATTTTGTAGTTTTTCTTGGGAGGGGTTGTTGCTGTTTTGAGATAGGGTCTTGTTATGCAGTGTGACTGGCCTAGAACTTGATATGTAGACCAAGCTAGTCTTGAACTTGCGGCCATCTATATGCCTCAGGCTCCCAAGGTCTAAGATTATAGTATGAACCACATAGTGACCTTGTCCGTGCTTCCTGAGTGTTGAAATTAAAGGTGTTCCACAATCAGCGCAAGTTGGATCTTAAGAACCAGCAGAAAGAAAACACATGGCTGGAGAGATGGCTCAGGGGTTAGGAGCACTGGCTGCCCTTCCTAGAGGACCCAGGTTTGATTTCCAGCACCCACATAGTACCTCACAACTATCTGTAACTCCAGATCCAGGAGATCAGACATTTTCACACAGATGCACATAAAATAGAGTTAAACACATTATTTTTTATTTAAAGACAGGAAATTGAGGAGCATGTGAAATTACACAAGTGAGAATTTCACCATCAAAATCTTACAAGGGAAAGGACACATAGGAGAACATATGAAAAGGGCATTAGCAACGTCAAGCTGTGGGCTGGGGAAGGGGCTGTGTAGTGAATACTTGCACAGCCTGCTTGAAGCTCCATCAAACATCAAGATTGCTGGGTAATGATCAAGAGATTGATGGGGAGCCAGGTGTGGTGCACACCTTTAATCCCAGCACTTGGGAGGCAGAGACAGACAGATCTCTGAGTTCGAGTTCAATCTTTTCTACTGAGTTAGCTCCCAGACAGCCAGGGCTACACAGAGAAACCCTATCTAAAGAAAAAAACCTGATGGGTGTGCAGACCCAGCCAATGTTGAAGGGACAAGGTAAGCTTGGTGGTGGCCTGAGCCTCCAGGCAGCTGGAGGGCTGGCTCTACTGGATTCCTTTGTCCACAGTGGCCGAACTCCCAAAGCTTTTCTGGGCATCTCTAATTCCACTTCTCTCCTATGCTCAGTGCTATGTTCAGCCACTTTTTCCTCCCACCCTAACCCAGGCTTTTAGAGACAGCAACAGAAAGTTTTATATAGTAAGTTCCAGGCTATTTAGTGAGTCAGTCTCTCTCTCTGTCTCTGTCTCTCTCTCTCTCCCTGTCTCTCTCTCTCTCTCTCCCTGTCTGTCTCACTCTCTCTCTGTCTCTCATACACACACACACACACACACACACACACACACACACACACACACACACACGGGGGGGGGGAGGAGAGAGAAAGAGAGAGAGAGAGAGAGAACCCAGCAGCAATAGAAACCATAATAACAACACCATCATCACAAGTAACAGACTGGGAGCTTGTCATTAGGTTCCCTGTTCATCGCTCTCAGTCTTGTTTTTGTACATTTCTTTATTACCAATGCATGTGGAGGATGTGGAGGTCAGAGCAGCGTCCTGAATTGGTTATCTGCTTCTACCCTGTGAGTCCTGGAGACTGACCTCAGGTCAACAGGCTGGGGAGCAAACACCACTGAGCCCTTGTTTTCTGACTCACTGATGGCCTTGATTAGTTAGGCACTGAAATTCAGAGGCTGCCAGTCTTCTGCCTTCTTCTCTTTGATGTCCCTGGGTTGGCATCATGCCCCGTGTGACATGGGAGGTCTGAACTCAGGTTCCCATGTTTGAGTGGGAGGCACGTTAGTATCTGAACCATCTCCAGCCTGGGATTATATTTTCTAACTCCTATGTGCTCTAAGTCCAGTCTGAAATATTTTGTTGAAATGATGAAGTTGTCTGGGTTTCAGCAAACCTAGTGAGGGCAGAGTAAACAAAAGTTCCCAGAAAGAAGCTGAACCTACCACTGAGTGTTTCTTTCTCTATGGCTGACTGACAGATTCAGACTTTAGTGATTGTGGAGAGGTAGGAATGTTGCAGGTCAGGAGCCCACGCACAGTTGATTTTAGGTCAGTGGTTCCCAGCTTTCCTACTGTTGGGCCCCTTATGTTATGATGACCCCCAACCATAAAATTATTTTGTTGCTACTTCATAACTACCTTTACTACTGCTATGAGCCATAATGTAAATATCTGACATGCAGGATGTCTGATATTCGACCCCTATGAAACGATCCCACCCCAAAGGGGTTGCAACCCACATGTTGAGAACCACAGTTTGAGGCTATCTTTAGACCCCTCCTCCACGATAGCCATTCCTAGGTAACCTCTGTTTGACCTCACATCTTGTGATTTTAAGCTGAAATCTTTGGAATGTATCTGCTTGGCTGACCCCTAGCACTTACCAGTCCTAAAGTTAGGGATCTAAGGCCTATAGCAGAAGGTTCTACACTTAGCTGTAACCTGCCTTCCTCAAATGTCCACTAACGTAGAGGTGTCTTGATTTATGACTTTTCTTTCTTCTGACACCAGAAAACTTTATAGAATTCTTACCACATTGGAACATGGAAGTTGAGGAAACCTAAACCAGTGTTCCTGGTCATTCATATTCAGTTCCAGAATAAACTATCTCTTATACCCCTTGAGGTGGGCCCTATGTTTGTACTGTTAGCAGAAAATAGGCAGGGCAGAGAAGCCATGAGAAACTGACTGAGTGGCTGAGACCTGATGATGGCATGAGGATGGGTTCTGTTCTTTTCATCCATCTCTCTACTTTGGCTTCTGTTAGAGATTTTTCTGGAGAGATGGCTCAGCAGTTAAGAGCATTGACTGTTCTTCCAGAGGACCTGAGTTCCATTCCCAGCATCCACATGGCAGCTAACAACTGTCTGTAATTCCAAGATCTGACACCCTTACACAGTTACATATGCAGGCAAAACACCTACCTATTCACATAAAATAAAAATAAATATTAAAAAAAGAAATTTTTCTTAAGAAAACATTTAAAATGGGGGGGGAAGGGGGAGAAGATATAGAATTAGTTGCTAGGGTATGCATAAATACTCCCTGGAAGGACCAAGTAATAGAGTAACAGCAGTAAAAATTTGGCTGGGCAGTAATGGCACACACCTCTAATCCCAGCACTCACAGAGGCAGGTGGATCTCAGTGAGTTCCAGGCCAGCCTGGTCTACAGAGTGGAGTTCCAGGACAGCCAGAGCTACATAGAGAAACCTTGTCTTGAAAAAACAAAAATACACTTGTTTTTCTATTCTGACCACCTATTCCCAAATACCTGGCAGCCACTTTCCAAATTACCATACAGAGGCTTATCTTAATTATAAATGCTCAGCTGATAGCTCAGGCTTGTTCCTAATAACTCTTATATTTAAATTAACCCATATTTCTATTGATGTTTTTGCCACGTGGTGGTAACATTTATTAGCATGGCATGTTCATCTCCTGCTCCCTCTGCATATGGCTGGCAACTACTGACTCTCCACCCTTCTTCCCATCATCCTTAGTTTGCTCACTCTGCCTATACTTCCTGTCTGGCTAGTGGCCAATCTGCATTTTATAAAACCAGTTCTAGTGACAAACCTTTACAGTGTACAAGAGAAATATTCCACAGAAACAAACAAACTAATAAAACAAAAAGGAGCATCAGAGGTTGAGGAACTGGGGAGAGACAGGAAAGGCAGGAAAACTAAACAGTTTTGTTTTGACACAAAGTCTTTCTGTGTAATCCTGGCTATCCTAGAACTTTCCATGTAGACCAGGCTTTCCTCAAACTCTCAGAGATCCTCCTGCCTCTACCTCCTAAGTGCTGGGATTAAAGGCATGCATCACCTCTGCCCCATGAGATCTTATCTTTTTACTTTAAAGTATACCACAATGCTAAATGAGGTGGTTACATACTAAAATCCTGCTACTTAGGAAGTGGAGGCAGAAGGATCAGGAGTTCAAGATTAGTCTGCATTACAGGAAACCCTCTCTTAAAAGAAAAATACAGGTGGCTGAAGAGATGGCTCAGGGGTTAGGAACACTGGCTGTTCTCCCAGAGGACCGTGGTTCAATTCCCAGCACCCACATGGCAGCTCACAACTGTCTGTAACTCCTGTTCCAGAGATCTGACACCTTCATACCAATGTACATAAATAAAGCTAAATTTGGGGCTGGAGAGATGGCTCAACGGTTAAGAGCACTGACTGTTCTTCTGGAGGACCTGAGTTCGATTCACAGCATCCACATGGCAGCTAACAACTGTCTGTAATTCCAAGATCTGACACCCTTACACAGTTATACATGCAGGCAAAACACCAATTCACATAAAATACATAAATAAAATTTAAATAAATAAATAAAGCTAAATTTTTTACAAAAGAAAGAAAAATACAGGAGGGTGGCTGGGAGTTGGGAGGTATTGCCAAGTGCCTGCAGATAAGCATGAGAACTTGAGTTTGAACCCCAGCACCTCTTAAGCCGGGAGCAACGGTGTTGTGGCACATTATGTTAACTATTACTGTTAGTATGATGTTAACTATGTAAAATGTGTTACATTTATTTATGATGAAGAATTTTACTTTAACTGTGTAAAGATGTGTTACTTTGTTCATTGTATTGCATTTGTTTAATCATGTAAGGATGTATTACGTTTGTTTGTGCTGTATTTGTTTAATTATGTAAAGATGTATTGCATTTCTTTCACCTTGCCTGCCCAAGGCACCTGGTTAGTTTAATAGGAAGCTAAATGGCCAATAGGTAGGCAGGAGAGGGACAGAAGGGACTGGTGGGCAGAGAGAATAAGTAGAAGGAGAAATCTCAGCTAAAGAGAGAAGGAAGAGAATGAGGGAGAAAAGGAGGAATATGTCCAGGGCCAGAAGCCAGGCATGGCTGACAGACAGACAGACAGACAGACATGAGAAGCAGGGAAAGTAGGACATACAGAAAGAAAGGTTTAAAAAGCCGCAGGCAAGACATAGACGAAGAGAAACAAGATTGTTTAAGAGCTAGCAAGAAATAAGAGAGAAGACTGAGAATTTATAACTAATAAGAAGTCTCCATGTCTTGATTAGGAGCTGGTTGTTGGCTCAAAAAAAAAAAAAAAAAAAGTCTGCTACATGATAGTGTGTTACAGTTGACTTAGTGCCAGGGAATGGGGTTGGGGTCAGAGATAGGCAGCTCACCAGGGCTCAATGGCCAGCTAGTCCAGGCTCTGTGAGAGATCCCATGTTAAAAAATAAGATAGACACTAAGCCACCTGGGGACCTTGAGACCTCCTGTCCTTGCCGGGAAGGAGATAAGGAGATGGGGAGAAGAGTGACTTGTAGGGGCGGGAGGGGAAGGGCATTTGAACAAGGGGATACATGGATAAAAATGAGACTTCATTAATAATAAAAAACGAGAAAAAAATAAGATAGGAATGTTACAGAATATTTATTTAACTATGTAAAGATGTGTTGCATTTGTTTAATTCTGTAAAGATGTGTTGCTGTTTTACCTTGCCTGCCTAAGGCTCCTAATTGATTTAATAAAAAGCTGAATAGCCAGCAGAGAGGGAGGAGGTATAGGTAGAACTTCAGGGCAGGGAGAATAAGTAGGAGAAGAAAAAGAAAAAGAGATGTCAGGGGCCAACCAGACACACAGGAAGCAGAAAAATAGGACATACAGAATGAAAGAAAGATAAAAGGCCGCAAGGCAAAACATGGATGAATATAAACAGGTTAAATTAAGTTAAAAGAGCTAAGAGACAAGCGTAAGCTAAGGCTGAGCATTCTAAATTAATAATGAATCTCCATGCATTTATTTGGGAGCAGGTTGGTGGCTCAAAGAACATGCTGACTCCAAATGGGGCCTAACATGGGGCCTTAATTTCTACTGAGGGCCTGAAAAAGCTGGCGGGGGAGGATGTGATTTCTTTACGAGGTGCTGTTGTACAGAAGAGCACTTGAGCAGCCAGCATGCTAGGCAGAAACAACAAGCTAAGGGAAAGTGCCTGCCATATTGCAGACACCAGCCTCCGAGAGCTGGGATGGTTAAATGCAGCTCCTCATTAAACACAGTTCCCAATTAACTACAGCTCCCAGCTAGGCCAGTGGGCTAAGTGTCAGCTCTCATGAACCCAAGGAGGGGGCAGAGCCAACCACCAGGGCCTTTTGGCTGGAGGACCTAGCTTCCACTTAGCAGTTTAAGGTTTGGCTCACAGAATCAGAAAATGCTACAGTTTTATGCACAACAAGACAGGTCTAAACCAAAGAGAAACAAACAAACAAAACAGTTATAGCAAAAAATAAATAGTTTAAAACGATTAAGTAAAGTCTTTAAAGAAAGAGTAGGCTAAGCTGGAGAGATGGCTTAGAGATTAAGAGCACTGGCTGTTCTTCTATAGGTCCTGAGTTCAATTCCCAGCAACCACATGGTTGCTCACAACCATCTAAATAATGAGATCTGATACCCTCTTCTGTACACTGTATACATAATAAATAAATAAATATTTTTTTAAAAAAGAAAGAATAAAGTTTTTTGTGTGTATGTGTGTGTGTGTTCATGTATCCACATTAAAATGGGAAGTTTACAGGGAGTCTGGATCCTGTCTGGTGCTTTGTTGACTTTGAATTTTTTTTGAATGCTAATGAGCAAATTACAACTGCTGAAAGACATGAAATTGTTTTGTTTGTTTGTTTGTTTGTTTTTTTATTTAAAGTGCTGAATTAAACCAGCCTAGATACTTTAGGGATATTCTAACTTTAAAATGGAATTCAGAAAATGTATTGCTTTGGGGGAGCAGTTATGCCTTTGTTTCCATAGGAAATAAAAGGCTATGGAATCCTTAAAAATTAATAGGGACTAGATGGGGGAGGCCCCCTGAAAATCTTGGCTATAAACATAAAGAAATAAACCTAGAAAAACTACAAGACAGCTGACATTTATGTTGATTCCTTGGCATGGGGTTCTAAATGGGGATCCATCTCTGAGACTGGATGAGACATGATAGATCTTGTTGGTCACAGAGTCCTCATGACTTCTTATTACATGTCATCCTCTCATATGCCATGAATAGAGATTTGGTTATACAGTCCAAGCAAACTTATAAAGTTAATAGATATTTTTTACCTGCTTAAACACAAAACAAAAAAAATCATCTTTGGCTGACTTGTGTACAATACACAGTCCATACTTGTGTTAATGCAAATATGTATGTTACCTTTGAAAGTTTGTATGTTTTGGAAGCAAGGGAACTAGACACCAGTGAAAATGGGTAGCCCGGATGATCCACCCCTCAGAGTGCCTCTGTTGAGGGTTCCTTAGAGTTCTGCATTCAGAACTACTCCAAGGCTGCTACCTAAGATGGTCCAGCCTCACAGACTACTCCAGCCAGGACTTCAGATAAGCCTTGTACCTTCCCATTTCACAGACACTGGACAACAAAAGTTATCATTTTCTTAGGATTTGACTATTATCTCAATTTTCTCAGGGTCCCTTGGGGATTTCATCACCCGCAGAGAACAGGAAGCAGTCTAGAGAACACAAACACTCACATTCCCAAGTGGTGAGGTGGGTGGTTTTGGTCATTGGTGGGTTATGAATGTTTGTTATTATTTAGTGGGATATAAAAGGAAAACAATTCATAGCAAATATTTTATATTGGTATGGATTTTTGTATACCAATACAAGTTTAAGGTTATTTTTGTTATACTGTATATATGTTTCTACTCTTGTTTAAGACATTGTACCTAGCCCAGTCACTGAGCCACCACCGAGGACTCAGCTTCCCAGGACAGGACTCCGTGTCCCTGTCCACCGAGGAAAAGGAATCGTATCGTACGTCCGCAATCCAGAACCTCAACTCTTTCAACCCCTCTTTCAATCTCTTTGCTGATGCAAGTAAGGGAGATGACCTACTTCCTGTTGGCACTGAGGATTATATCCATATAAGAATTCAACAGAGAGGGGCTGGAGAGGTGGCTCAGCGGTTAAGAGCACCTTCTGCTCTTCCAGAGGACCCACGTTCGATTCCCAGCACCCACATGGCAGCTAACAACTGTCTGTAGTTCCAGTTCCAGGCAAACACCAAGGCAAATAAATAAATAAATAAAGTTTTTTTTTTTTTTAAAAAAAAAAAAAAGAATTCAACAGAGAAACTGCAGGAAGACCCTTACTACTGTCCGAGGCATCGCTGATGATTAAGATAAAAGGAAACTAGTGAAGGCATTTAAGAAGAAATTTGCCTGCATCCAGAATATGGAGAAGTAATTCAGCTACAGGGTGACCAGCGCAAGAACATACCCCAGTTCCTGATAGAGATTGGACTGGCTAAGGACGATCAGCTGAAGGTTCATGGGTTTTAAGTGCTTGTGACTCTCTGAAGCCTAAGTGAGGATTTCCTTGCAATGAGTAGAATTTCCCTTCTGTCCCTTGTCACAAGTTTAAAAACCTGACAGCTTGTATAATGTAATCATCTGGGGTTCGCTTTTAACTTGGACTAGTGTAACTCCTTCATGCAATAAACTGAAAAGAGCCATGCTGTCTCGTCTTGAAGTCCCTCATTTAAACAGGTCAAGCAGTAAGCCCTGGCAGTGTCCAGTCTGAAACAGCAATAACAATGTTTCAGCCAAGCCCAGAGCCCCAAGTTCATAGGTCATGTCAGCCCAGAAGCTCCTCAGTTCTCCCTCTCTGGAGCCCCTTGCCCTAGGAGAATGTCACCAGGTGGACAAGAGAATGGGTAACATCACAGCAGCTATGCCACCAAAGGAAGAATCTGGCAGGGACACCTGGTATCTGGCTAGGTAGGCAGAACTCAAAAGCCCACCTCTGCAGAGAGGTCATGGACATCTGGCTCACCACCAGGGCAATCTCTGTAGCCAGATAAATCCTAGCTAAGGGATGTTGAAACAGCTAAAGGGTGAGGCCAGCCTAGTATCAAACCTAAGACAAAGGAACAAGTACCAGACTGATGCCATCGGTCATGTGGCTAGCTGAAGAGGTTTTCGACTCACTTTTAACAGCTGCCCAGTGCCATGGGAAGGAAAAAACTGTTTCATTTTATTTTTATTATTTTTTGGTTTTCTTTTCCCTTCCAGTTCTAATGTTATGTAATGTATTTAAACCCTTTATTTAAATAAAACTTGTTTTCAGAAATAATACAAAAAGATATTGTACCTATACAGCTCATTCAAAAATGTAATATTAAGTTCTAGTCCTTTCAAGCTATTATTACAAACTGTTTAAGATAATTAAGAAATGCAGGTTAGTAGCTAGTCATCTATAACAATCAAACTTGTCATGTTACATATATTTTCTTTTTATTTTTTAATTTTTTTTATTTTATGTGAATTGGTATTTTTGCCTGCATGTATAACTGTGTGAGGGTGTCAGATCCTGAAATTACAGACAGTTCTTAGGTGCCATGTGGATGCTGGGAATTGAACTCAGGTCCTCTGAAAGAACAATCAGTGTTCTTAACTGCTGAGCCATCTCTCCAGCCCATGTTACATATGTTTTCAAGGTTAAACAAATGTATTTTAGGTAAGTAGGTGATCTTCAAATTCTTCAGAAACCTACAGAATATGACATTTAAGATGTTTAGTAATCTAAGACTTTTCATGACAGTGAGACACATCTGCTCCTAGAAGCACTAATCTACTTCAGAGAAGGTGATGAGCATAGAAGAATCTCCATTGGAGTTTGTTTCATTGCGGCAAGGCTAGCCATGTGGGTAAGAAACTGCTCTTGCCTCAACTGCTGACAGTACACCGTATAAACTGGAAGAGCAGGACCCAAAGGAAAAAGACAGCCAAACTTGGCCCACACAAGGTGGCACAGTCCTCCAAAATTCCTGCTTCACAGCAAAGTCCGTCAGAGACTCTAGTCCTGTAGGCCGAAGATGGATGTGCCAACATTGCAAAGGAACCTTGGGTGACTGTCCAGGAAGCCAGCTGCTTCTGTCATTTCTATAGTGTTGGAAGTTGTTTGCACTGTACTTCCTGTTTAATTGGGTAATATTATATCCTTCTCAGGTTTCTGATGGAGTTTAAGATAATTTAGTTACAGCTTCCTTTGTTACAAAATTCAGAAAAGAAATGTACATAAGAAATGTAAAGGGCTGGAGAGATGGCTCAGAGGTTAGGAGCACCGACTGTTCTTCCAGAGGTCCTGAGTTCAATTCCCAGCAACCACATGGTGGCTCACAACCATCTATAATGAGATCTGGTGCCCTCTTCTGGCACACAGGAATAGTGGAGGCAGAATGTTGTATATATAATAAATAAATCTTAAATATATATATTATATAGATTCTACAGGGTTAATAAACATAAAAGCTTAAATTGTTTAAGAAAAGGTTTTGAGGTCTAAAAAGATAATTTTGGGTTGATTAATACAAGTTAGGATAGGAAGTAAATTAGTTACACAACTTTGACTCATCCAGATAAGACAGATAATGGAGTATATTCTCTGAATTTGCCAAATGTAAATGGACTAGATATTGTAAATGTGGTTCTTACTTGACAATTGTTCTTATTTAACATAGTCTGGCTAAGTTAAAGCTAAAACCTTTCTTTCTATTTAGACAGAAAGGGAAAAATGTTTTGGAATATTTGTTTAACTATGGAAAAGATGTGCTGCATTTGCTTAATTATGTAAAGATGTGTTGCCATTTTACCTTGCTTGCCTAAGGCACCTGATTGGTCTAGTAAAAAGCTGAACAGCCAATAGAGAGGGAGGAGGCATAGGTGGAGCTTTGAAGGTGGGAGAGTAAGTAGGGGGCAGAATTTAGACTTGAAAAAGAGGAAGAAAGAAAAAGAGATGCCAGGGGCCAACCAGACACACAGGAAGCAGGAAATTAGAACATACAGATTGAAAAAAAAAAGTAAAAGGCCCCAAGGCAAAACATAGATGAATAGAAATGGGTTAAATTAAGTTAAAAGAGCTGAGGGACAAGCCTATGCTAAGGCTGATTGTTCATAATTAATACTAAGCACCTGTGTCTTTGTGAGCTGGATGTCAGCCCAAGGAAATTGCCATCTCCAGAGGAAGGCACTTCACCTCTAACCTCCAGGTAAACATACATACATGGGCATACATGTGCACATAAATAAACCAAGTAAACATGCATGTATACACATACAAACCAAGCTAGGCATGCTGTTACAGAAAGCAACACAAAAGGATTATTATTTCAAAGTCAGTTTGGATAACCTCACTGTGAGAATTAAATTTTAAAATTCTAGCGATATAGTTTAGTGGCAGAAAATTTGTCTAGCATATACAAGATCCAGTTTTCTATCCTCAGCACACCACAGAAGGGGGTGCTGGAAATGGTGGCACACATCTTTAAACCTAGCCCTTAAAGGTAGAGGTAGTGTGTCTGTCTGTGAGTTCAAGGCTACTTGGTGTAAATAGAGAGTTCCAGGACAACTAGAGCTATGAAAAGAGACCTCATTTTAAAATAAATAAATAAATAAATAAAATTTCAAAGTATATTACAAAAATGTCAAATATTATTAAGATTAAGAAACAAGAAGTTTGAAGCTAGAAAGATGGTTCAGTTGGGGACTCGAAAGATGGCTCAGGGGTTAAGAGCACTGGCTGCTCTTCCAGAGGACCTGAGTTTGATTCCCAGCACCCATATGGCAGCTTACAACTGTCTATAACTCCAGTTCCAGGGGATTTGACATCTTCACATAGACATACATACAGGAAAAACACTAATGAACATAAAATAAAAACAAATTAAAATAAACCAAATTTCTAAAAGGGGGGATGTGTGCTGGTAGTGGGCTGAGAGGTGACTCAGAGCACTGGCTGTTCTTCCAGAGGACCCGAGTTCAATTTTCACAACCATCTATAATAGGCTCTGGCATGCAGGTATACAAACAGAGTACTCCTACATAAAATATCAATAAAATAAATAAGAAACAAACAAACTAACGAGGAGAGATGGCTCAGTGGTTAAGAGCACTTGCTGTCTGCAGAGGACCTAGGTTCAATTTCCAGCACCCATATGGGGCTTACATGATGAGCCCAGTTCCAGGGGTTCCAATGCCTTCTTTTGACATCCTCTGGCGCCAGACATGCAGGTGTGTTGCACAGACATGCATACAGGCAAAACTCCCATACACATAAAAACAAAAGCAAATTTATCTGAAAAGTTATTATTATTTTAGTTTTAGTTTTCTCTCCCAGCTAAGTGTTGCCCACACCATCGCGGGAGCCTGTAATGGTCACCCCTGCATCAAATCAGTAGCTTATAAAACTGCATTAAATTGTCCCTTTGATGTCATAATTGCCTTTGGCTGTGGTGATCTCCGGCTGAAATTCAAAACCACTGTGATCTCTACCAGTTTAAAGACAGATTTGATTTCCTCGGAGCTGGAGTTAAGGACCCGCAGCTGACTGGCCTGCTAGCCTGCTGAGACTGCCTAGGTTGCCTAGGCTGCCTGACTTATGACAGTGTGCCTGACATCAGGCTACCTTTCTGAGCTTGGCTCCTATCCAACAGCAGTGAAGCGCTCACTAACATCTTCTCATTTCCATTGTCATTCAGGCCTGGGAACCACTGGCCACATTCAAAGGCAGGCTACCACGGTGCCTGGATTGCTCATCTTATCTTCCTTTGCAATTTTATCTTTTCAAAAGATCTTAAGCATTTAGGAGTTTTGCCTGCACTGTGCATGAGCACGGAGTCTTTTGCTGGCAGAAGCCAGGAGAAGACAGACCATTGTTGAGCCATCATGTGGGTACTAGCAATGAAACCCCACTCCTCTGGAAGAGCCAGTGCTCTTAAGAGGTGAACCATCTCTCCAGCCCCCTTTTCTTTAAATGTATTTATTATTAGTGTGGGGAAGGGTACATATGCTCTGGTGTGTGTGTGTGTATGAGAATCTACCAGTTCTCTCCCTCCACCTTGAATGGGTTCTGAGGCTTGAACTCAGAGCCTCAGGCCTGCCAAGCCATCTCACCATCCCGCCTACCTTCCTTTTAAATGGTTTGAAATGATCTTTTTTTCCTTGTTTTTGGTATGCTTTGGGTCATTATATTTTAGAAAGAACCTCTGTGAATTCCTCAGTGGAGGGGACTAAAAATATAAGAATTACTGAGGTTTATGCTGAACTGTGTGTAATTGAATGAAAATAGCTGTATATTGGCAATTCCATATGCCACAGCCTAGTATTGATGACACCTGGAAATGGTCCAGCAGGAGCGGGGCAGCTTCTGCCCAGGAGTGTCCTTAGGTTAGAAATGGTTCTTAGGTGGGGATAGAAAATACTAGGGATGGGGTATGTTCTTCCAGAGGACTTGAGTTTGATTCCCAGCATCCACATGGCTGCTAACAACTGTAATTCCAAGATTTGACACCCTTACACAGTTATACACATGTGGGCAAAATGCCAACTCACATAAAATAAAAATAAATATTAAAAAAAAACTCACAAAGATCCACCTGCCTCTACCTCCTGAATGCTGTGAGTAAAGGCTTGTGCCCCACTACCTGGCTGAGACCACACTATTTTAAAGAGGCTTATTAACATATAATCCTAGCACCGAGGTCTAGGTTGTTGGGAATTGAACTCAGGACCTGACATTCAAGGTTATCTTTGGTTACATAACAAGTTCAGAACCAGCCTGGGCTATAAAAGGCCCAGTCTCTCAATAAATGAATAAGTGAATGAATGAATGAATAAATAAATAAATGGTCTTCATGATGCTCCTTCCTGAAAGGGCCTGATGAATGTTAAAAGACTTTGTGACAAAGCAGAAGAAGTAGTCAGTGATAGGGGACTTGCCTCAGGTACTCTAGGCCCTGGGAATAAAGTTTACAGCATCACACAGCCACGGCCATAGCCACTGCACAGTGGGTTTAATGTATTGCATCTTGAACAAAGAATCTCCTTTCATCTTTGATACAAAATGCCAAGATCCCTCCTGGTCAGTAGTTCTCACATGGAGTCTCCAAAGAGTTTGTTTAGAACATAGACACCTAAGGGAGGCCTGCTGTGGAAAGTCTTCAGTCCCAGCTACTTTCAGAGCTCAGGCATGAAGACTGGGAGTCCACAACCTGCCTTGGCTACAGACTAAGTTAAAGGTTGGCTTGGACAAGTTAGTGAGGAATCTTTTCTCAAAATAAAAGAGGGCTAGAGCTGTGGTCAGGGACAGATTGTCTAGCGTGCCTGAGGCTCTAGGTTCTGCCCCCAGTTCAGTAATACACAAATTAGTTAGCTAAGGAATCCTAGCACTGGGCATACAATAGAATTGGGTCTCTATCCCTTGGAGGCAGTCAGTAGTAGTCCCCATCCAAAAGGACAGTCCCATCTGCCCTTAGTAGCTGCATTTTGGACTCCAGAGACGTCTCAGGAGATATGAATTGAAACACAATGAGCAAATGACTCTCTGAGTTGGAACAGATTCCAGCTTTGGGTTCTGATACATCTCACAGGAGCCATCTCTACTAGACTGCCAGCCCCTGCTCACAGCTGAGCCCCAAAGACATTAACAAGGGATATGGCTGAAGTCTTCATGCCTGGACAAAGGCACCCTGGCTTCAAGCAGGTGCAGCATGCTCCTGGAGAACACAATCTACCTGCCATAGAAGATTGATTCCTTTCCCACTAACATGGAGAGGACACGTTTGTTTGAAAAGTTCAGGCATTTGTTTTCTTTCTTGCTCTAAAAGTTTTTGAAGCCAGAGAGAGGCTTAGTGATTAAGCACACTTGCAGCTTTGTTACCTGGCTTTGGTTCCCAGTACTCACATCAGGTGACTCACATCTCTGGTTCTAAAGAATTAGAAACCTTCTGGCCTTCTCCAGGACCTGAATAAATGTGATGTACATAAATTTATTCAGACACATACATAAATAAAAAGTGAATAGTAAATCTCTAAGAAAAACTGATTTGCTTTATTTTTATGTGTATGGGTATTTGCTTTCTTCATGTGTATGAGCCATGTGCACCCATGAAGGTGCCAAAGGCCAGAGCGAGTTGGATCCCCAGGAAATAGAATGCAGGGGGTTTTGAGCCACATGAGGGCTGGAACTGACCACGGCCCTCTGCAAGAGCTAGCACTTGCTGGCTCTTTCTTTCTTTCTCTCTCTCTTTTTTTTTAAAAGATTTATTTATTTATTATGTACACAGAATACAGAAGAGGGCATCAGATCTCATTACAGATGGTTATGAGCCACCATGTGGTTGCTGGGAATTGAATTCAGGTCCTCTAGAAGAGCAGCCAGTGCTCTTAACCTCTGAGCCCTCTCTCCAGCCTCCTCTGTTTTGTTGTTTTTTTTTTTTTTTTTCAAGACAGGGTTTCTCTATGTAGCCCTGCTGGCCTTGGACTCACAGAAATCCACCTGCCTCTGCCTCCAGAGTGCCATCAGGCTAGCAAGTACTCTTAACCACTGAGCCATCTCTCCAGAACCCCCTTTTTTTCTTTTTCTTTGTTTTGCTTTGTTTGCTTTTTAGAGACAGGGTCTCACTATGTAGGCCTGGCTGTCCTGGAACTCACTATGTAGACCAGACTGGCCTTGAACTCACAGATCCTCATCCTCTGCCTCCTAAGTTCTAAAGCTAAAGGTGTGTGCCACTACGCCTCCCCACCCCCTTTTTTTAGTTGTGTGTGGTAGGAGTGTCTCATTCAGAGGTCCTGCTATATACTGTATATTGCTTACGTTGGCTCCAAACTGCTGGACTTAAGTGATCCTCTTGCTTCAGTTTCTCAGGTAGCTCAGACTAAATAAATGCGCACCACTGCTCCTGACAGAGACACTAGTGTTTTATTCCAAGCATTGTTTTTTGGAATGAGGTGTCTGATGGGAGCTTTCCAGCCTCCTCAGCTTTTTATTTTGACCCGGTAAAGTCCAAGTTAAAAACACCTGGTTCCCCATCGCCCCTGAGCTACTGCTTTCTTCACGTGACCACTAGAGGGCGCACGGACCTTGAGCTGAGTTTGGAGCTAGTCCCCGGGAGTTGGTGCCAGAGCTCTGAGCTTTTGGAACTACAACAGTGAATGCCTCTTCGAACCTTGGGCAATCCAGGTCTTCAGGTAACTGTCCCCATGTCCCAGCGCCTCATGACCTCTAAGCCAGCCAGCTGTCTTGTTGCATGCAGGGTTGCTAATTCCAGGAGAACTAGAAGAGCACCCTGGGTTCTCCATCCTGGACCCTGAAATGCAGCTTGAGACCTTCCAGCTCCTTTTCCAGGCAGCCTGGCTATATCTGAAAGCCGAAAGGTAGGTACATTACAGGCTAGAATAACACTGTGATGCATCAGGCCGCGCTTCCGGAACAAGTTTGGTTTCCATTTACTGTAAGCAATCGTGCTTCTCCAATGAGCCACAAGACTGAAGAAGAGGGAAAGAAGAGATGTGAGTTTGCTTAAAGCGGCCGGCTGGGTGAGTGATGGTGGCCCACGCCTTTAATCCCAACACTGCAGAAGCAGAGGGTGCCAGAATTCTGAGTCCCAGGCCAGCCTGGTCTGCAGATCGAGTTCCAGGACACCCAGGATTGTTACACAGAGAAACCCTGTCTCGAAAAACAAAACAAAACAAAACAAACAAAAGTGAAGGCACGGGGCTAAAGAGATGGCTCAGAGGTTAAGCATACTGATTGTTCTTCCAGAGGTGCTGAGTTCAGTTCCCAGCAACCACAGGGTGGCTCACAACCATCTGTGTTGACATCTAGTGCCCTCTTCTGTATAATATATAATAAATAAATAAATCTTTTTTAAAAAAGGTGAAGGCACTTGTCCTCAAATATAATGACAATTATATTCAATACCCAGCACCCTCATAGTAGAGGAAAGAGAACCAACTCCCACAAATTGCCCTCTGAATTCTAGGGTCATTGAATGTGGACTCACACACACACAAAATATAAATAAACAAAAAACAAAATGTAACTTAAAAATTCAAGATAAGCCTGTTTGCTTGCAGCTGGGTTTCCTGAGCTTCAGACTGCAGAGGGATAGAGGGAGGCAATGTGCCCAGAATACAATTCATTTTAAAATCTTAGCATAAGGAAGTGGGTGGCAGTGCAGATAGAAAAGCAAACTAGAAATTTTAGTCAAGGAAAGGAAACCAAAAAATGAACGGACACAGATGTAGAGAAACAATGGCCATCATTTTCTCCCTACTTGCTATGCATCAAGGTCCAGAGTCAAATGTCTGTTTGCTTTTTTTTTTTTTTTCTTCTGACGTAGGGCCTCACTCTAACTCTGTAGCCCAGGCCGGCTTGGGACTCAAGATCCTCCTTCCTCCCTAGCTGGGGTTACAGGTGTGCCACCACACCCAGGGAAGGAATCTCAAATGCCAACAGGAGGTGGCTGGTTATGCAAAGTAATAGCACATTATCTAAGCTGTCACCTGCACCTCTGCTAACTCACAGAACATGGGCGTTTACTGGAGCCTTATTGATTGAGGGACCTCAGACAGGTTGCCTGAATCTGTTGTGCTTTGGTTTCCCCCTTTGTTAATTATGGATAATGCTAACTGTTCAAAACAAATGTTAGCAGACATCCCTGTACTCTGGAGGCTGAGGCTTGTAAGCCAGCCTGGGTAGTTTCAGTCCAGCCTAGTCATCTAAGCAACAGCCTAGCACCAAAAAGAAGAAGAAGAAGGAGGAGGAGGAGGAGAAGAAGAAGAAGAAGGTGACTCAGAGGTTAAGAGCACTGACTGCTTTTTCAGAAGACCTAGGTTCAGTTCCCAGCACTAACATGGCAGCTCACAGCTATCTGTAACTCCAACATCTGACACTCTCCCACAAACATACATGCTTGTGGCAAAACACCAATTTACATAAAAATAAATTTAAAAAGAGTTTAGAAGACCAAAAAACAAACAAACAAACAAACAACATGACAGAAAAGAAGCAAAATGAGGGGCTGGAGAAATGACACAGCAGTTAAAAGTGCTCGCTACTCTTTTAGACGACCCAAGGTCAGTTCCCAGAACCCATACCAGGGGGCTCATAATCACTGGTAACTCAGCTCCAGAGATCTAACCCCAGTTCTAGACCTTGATGGCATCTGCACTCACCTGTGCACATACCCCACCCCACCCCCACATATGCTCAAAATTAAAAGTAAAATAATCTTTTAAGGGCTGGAGAGATTGCTCAGCGGTTAAGAGCACTGACTGTTCTTCCAGAGGACCTGAGTTCGATTCCCAGCATCCTCATGGCAGCTAACAACTGTCTATAATTCCAAGATCTGACACCCTTACACAGTTATATGTGCAAGAAAAACACCAATTCACATAAAATAAAAATAATTTTTAAAAAAGAGATACTCTTTTAAAAGAAAAGGAAGGAAAGAAATAAAGGGGAGGGGGTGTGGGGGGGCCAGTGAAATAGCTCAATGGGCTCAGCACTTGGTGATGACTTGTGTTTTATCCCTGGAGTCCGAATAAAGGTGAAATCAACTTTGGAAAGTTGCCCTCTGACCTTGATGCAAGCAGCTTGGCACACACACACACACACACACACACACACACAAATAATAATAATAATAATAATAATAATAATAATAATAATAATAAAAAATAAATAAAATACTTTTAAACACTGGATGGTCAGAGATGCCTGACACAACAGACCTGGTGGTAGCCATTATAATTACTGCAGTCATTATCATCGACTGCTTATTCACTTTGCAGAAATGGTGGTGGGGCGTGGCTCCTCAAGCTGCTTTGATTAGGAAGAAGAGCATTAGCACAGAAGCCAAACAGACTTCACTCTGCCACTTGGTGATTCATTTATATTACATAAATTCTTTGAGTCAGTCTTCTCAAGTGTGAGTTGAGGGAAACACGTGTCATGGGAATGTTTGGGGCTACAGAAAACAGAGCTGGTGTGATGATATCTTGTGCATCAAATAAAGATTGCCTGAAGATCAGAGGATAGATAAGGCAGGATAAGATGGGTTTACTTCTTGTGTTTCCCTTTGATTCCCGGCTTCAGTTTGAGGATTCCCGGAGACAGGATCTACCCTCTTTGGCCTGAGGATTCAGTAGTAGTGAGAACTGGTTGTGGCTTGTTCCTGTCTTTCTGACCCCAATATCTGGCTCCAGGTTTTTAGTGTAAGATCAATTAGAATTCATGCAACAAAATGAACTCTGACGTTAAGTAGAAAGTATGTGTATTATCTCAGTTTGGTTATATTGGATGTGGAGGTGCACACTGGACATCCCAGCATTGCAGAGGCTCAGGTAGGAGGATCATTGAGTGTTGAAGGCTAGCCTGATCTACATAGCTTCAGGAGTTCCACGTTCCAGGTTAGCCTTGGCTACAGACTAAGACCCTGCCTCAAAGAGAGAGAGAGAGAGAGAGAGAGAGAGGGGGGGGGGGAGAGAACAGGAAGAGGGAAATAATACATTGGAGAAGTAGTGAAGCCTTTGTCAGAAATGACCAACACAGAAGCTGAGCCTGCTGGACAGGGGCCCTAGCCACTCAGTGTTGCTCTATCCAAGGTTCCTCATTTGTTTTTGTTGGGTTTTCTTTTGTTCTTTGGTTAGTTTCGTTAGTTTTGTTTTGTTTGAGACAGAGTCTCATTATATAGCCCTAGCTAGATCAAAACTCATTATGTAGACCAGGCTGGGTTCAAACTCCCAGAGATCCACCAGTCTCTGCCTCCTAAATGCTGGGATTAAAGGTGACCATATTCCTCTTTTGGGAGTAAAGGCTTTTCCTGGTTGCCCTGTCCTTTCAGGGAAACTGACTCCACATTGTTTCTGTTCATATCAGATAAATAATAGAGCTCTCCTTGGCTGGTGGAATAAAATCCCTTCCATCAATGGAACTGAACCAATCAAAACATCACCCCTTGATTATATTGAGGACTCCGTCTCTCTGGAATGCCTAAAGCTGGTTAGTTTAAGCTTGGTCTCTGAGGCAGTTACAGGAAGGAAGTGGAACCTTTTCTAAGACAGCGTTTCACCATATAGACATCCACCTGCCTCTGCCTCTGCCTCTGGAGTGCTGGTAGTATAGGCATGCTCCATCATGCCTGCCTTAAAGGCTAGACTCATTCTTTACATTTTTTAAAAATTATTTGTGTGTGCGGGGTGGCAGGGGGAGTAGCTGCATGTGAGTGCAGATCCCTAGTTACAGTCAGTTGTGAATGGTCCATCATGTGCTAGAAAATAAAATCTGTGCTTATGGGCTCTTTTAAAAAAATTATTTATGTGAATTGGTGTTTTGCCTGCATGTATAACTGTGTAAGGGTGTCAGATCTTGGAATTACAGACAGTTGTTAGCCATCATGTGGTTACTGGAAATCAAACTCAGGTCCTCCAGGAGAACAGTCAGTGCTCTTAACCGCTGAGCCATCTCTCCAGCCCCTGCTTATGGTATCTTTACTACTGGGTCATCTCCTCAGACATGGATCTCCCAAAACCCACCCCTGGGGAGGTGGTGAGATAACTCAGCAGGTAAGGGTACTTGCTGCCAAGCTGGGGGGTGGGCCACTTGAGTTCAATCTCATATGGTGGGAGAAGAGAAGTACAAGCCAGCTTCTGACTTAACATGCATGCTGTGGGACCAGCAGCCCACAGAGACATGCATAAAGAAACTAATGTAAGGGACTGGAGAGATGGCTCAGCGGTTAAGAGCACCGTCTGCTCTTCCAGAGGACCCAGGTTCGATTCCCAGCACCCACATGGCAGCTAACAACTGTCTGTAGTTCCAGTTCCAGGCAAACACCAAGGCAAATAAATAAATAATAGTGTTTTTTTTTTAAAAAAAAAAAAAAAAGAAAGAAAAGAAAGAAAGAAACTAATGTAAGGCTGGCATAGTGGCCTACACCTTTAACCCCAGCACTCCGGAAGCAGAGGCAGGCAGTTTAAAGCCAGCCAAGGCTACATGGTAAGAGCCTGTCTCAAAACTAGGAATTTAGTGTCCTTAAAATAATAATAAAAATAAAACTATGGGGATGAAGAAATGTATCAGTGGCTAAGAACATTTGCTCTTCTAGAAAACTCAGGTTTGGTTATCAGCACCCACACAGTACTCACAGCTAACTGTATCCAATTTTCAGGGATCCGACACCCTTTTCTTGCCAGGCATGCATGTGTATACATAGGTGCACACAGATAAGATGAAAATATTAATAAATAAAAAATTAAAATGCTCAGCCAGGTGGTGGTGGAGCATGCCTTTAATCCCAGCACTTAGGAGGCAGAGGCAGGTGGATCTGAGTTCAGTCCAGCCTGGTGTACAGATTGAGTCTGGGACATCCAGGGCTAAACAGAGAGACTCTGTCTTAAAAAAAATCCAAAACAACAACAAAATGCTCACACATATAAAATAAAAATAAAATCTTAAAAAAATGAAATACAGAGTGAAAGCCTGGTGTAGTATACACCTATAATACCAGCACTGGGGAAACTGAGGCAGAAGGGTAGACACAAGTCTAAGACCTGGTCTATACAGCAAGATGCAGACAAACCAGGACTACATAGTGAGACTCTGTAGAGTAGACACCGGGAATCCTGGCGCCCGCTGCACTGAGCTGGTTAGTTATCAAGCAGCGTCAACCAGCAAGGCCTGAGCGCATTATCCCAAGGCCTCGCACCTGCTACCCCGCTGCTCAGTCGCTCATAGGCTGTGCCGATCCTGTTATAGCTAAATTGGTTTCCAAAGACGGAATTTGCCAGGACCCAGAGGACTGGTTTTTCCTTCTCGGTGCAGTTAACAGGGATAGAGCATAGAGCGTGGGTCTCCTTAAGCATTTGCAGCAGACGGATACTTAACCAAGAGGTCCTAGTCCAGTCCACTCAGGTGTCAAAGTTGGACTTGATCCGGTTTATATCAGAAACAAGCCAGCGGCGAAAACAGGTAACAGGATGTTTCTAAGGCAGGAAATGGAGGGACCTGTAAGGGGAGGAGGGGGAAGCGTGGGCACTGAGAGCCTCTCTGAGTCTCTCCTCTCGAGACTGTAGCCCTAGCTCGCCTAGAACCTGTCTATGTGGTGCTGGTCGTCAAAGCCAAGGCTTGTCACTTGTCACACAAGCACTACCCACGACTTTCACCCTCTCCCTCTCTCCTTCCTTCCTTCCTTCTTCTTTCCTTCTTTCTTTTTTCTTTTTCTGAGACTGGATCTTGTTAAATAATCTTGGCTGGCCTGGCATTTGTTATGTAGCTCAGGCTATCCTTAAGCTTTCCTAGATCCTACCTCAATTTCCTGAGTGCTGGGGTGACTGCACAAGAAGCTGGTGAATCCAAATCATGAAATCATGGGCCTGAAACAGTTAATCCCCCCTCCTCTTCCAAGGGACTCTACAGCACAGGGGAAACCTTCACACTGACACGTGTGGAGTCATATGAGTCACAATGGCTCATGGGTGCTCTTAGGGTTCATTGAAGGGATTGTTTTGTTGTTGAATACACCCTCAGAGCCATCTCTGGAAGCCTCCTGCTGCCAGAACCACGTTCCTAGAATAGCTGCGTCGGTGGGGGGTGGCATTCTCATATCTTCTCCCATCAACTCCAGGGAGCCAAAGACAGGGTTCATTTCCCACTCTAGGGATACCCAGAGCCAGCAGCAGCAGCCCCTGAGCATAGCACCTGAATGAACTGGGCCGAGTCCCCAGGTGCTTGGCAAGAGCCTCCCTTTCTATTAACCCAGAAGAACTTTGACTGAAGGAAAAGGCTTCCTCTGATTTAGGATCTCTGCAAAGGAATGAGTTTACTTAAGCAAGGAGGTGAGGGATAGCTCAGCACAGACCCTGTGTCTCCCACAACATTCACAGCATTCAGAAGTCCTGGAGCAGGAGAGTTCAAGGCCAGCCCAGGCTACAAGTATAGCAAAAGTCTGTGTAAAGAGGGGTGGGTGGCTGGGGATGAAGTTCAGTTAGAAAAGAGTACTTGCCTAGCATACACAAAGCCCTAGCTTCCATCCCCAGCACTAAATAAGATGGGCTAGTGGTACATGTGGAGGCAGAGGCTTCAATGTCTGTGGTCTTTCACAGCTACATAGTAAGTTAGAGGCCAGCCTGTGTTAGATTAGACCATGTCTATAAATAAATATATAAAACCATGCTGTCTTCATAGGTTTCTCAAAGGATGGCTGGGGAGGAGAAGGGGATAATAAAACCTGTAAGGGTGGGACTGAGCAGCCTGCCTGTGAAAAACTCCCCAGGGATCATTGATACATAGCCCCCTACACACACACACACACACACACACACACACACACACATATACACATACACACACACACTCACACACACACACACAC